>JAPMOB010224624.1:0-17908 GCA_029875015.1 Lepomis gibbosus
AATATCAAGCAGTAAATCACTGAAAATTTCTTTCTATAGGTTAAAAAAAATGCAACTGGTCGACCAATGAGAATGTTAGTCGACCAAGACGGCATCGACCAATTAGTCGACTAAACGACTAAAGTTGACAGCCCTACAGATGAGTATTGGGAAAGATGTCTTTGGAACGTTCTAAAATCACAACGTAGTCACTTGGCCCTGTGAGGTTGCTCTGCTCTCCAGTGAACAGACAAGGACACAGCGCGCCGCAAGTAAACAGGCGCTCTATGGATAGTAACCATGGCAATGGTTTCTGTAGCCTACTTAACTCAAGTTAGAATTATAGGCTACATAACTTTACCTGAGAGGCCTTCATCTAGTTTTGCAGGGCTGCTCTGCCATGTGAATTCCCTCTTGTTGATGTTTTATTTAGTAAACAGTAATAGATTCTGGAAACTCACAAACGGAGAGGATCAGCCTCTCTTCCAATGATTTGTGCAGCGCGTCACATACAAAAACATCAAGAAAATTAAACTTTCGGGGTGGGCATGTGCATCAGGTGAGCACAACCGCGACAGTTAAGCGCCTGCTTGTCGCTACACCTTTTGCTCGACCACTTCATTTCACAGGTACAACAGGGACACTTCCTACTGAACAGTACTGACTGTTTCTGCTTCTCCCTGGTAAAAGAAAAATGTTTCTACTGATATCTGTTCAGAAAAAAACAATAAAACAGATTTATATGTTAACCTGTTGCTCAGAAGGTGCCTGTTATGATGCTATAATTGTTGACTCTGATAGTAACTTGTTTTAACAAGCTAGATAAGATAAGCTAGGTAATGCCCTGGCAGTGGCAAATAAATTTGATTACTGTAATGTTTAAGTTGAGATTTACAATAAATATTTTAATGTTACTTTTACTTTTTTACTTTTGTGTATATAGCAGTACATTTAAATTGAAAGTGCGCAATACACTACTTTAGAATTCAATATTCTATTTTGTTGCATAACTATGCAATTTTCAAAAAATCAGGCGATTAATCACAATTAAAATTTTTAATCGTTGCCCAGCACTATTGGTTAGACCTGTCAAGCCATGTTGTGTAGGGAAAATAACCATAATACATACGACAATGACAATAAACTTAAAACATAAGTACGGTGGTATTCTTGTTAACCCAAAAAAACAAGTCATTTTGTGAGATCACTATATTCAGCTATTGTGGGTTATGTTGCAAATAAAGGACTCACTTTCGATTTATGGCCATATTAAAGCATTGTTACATCAGTGTGATAAAATACTTTAATTTTCAATATTGCTTTCACCAGATTAGTCAAAAAAAGGCATCCATATATATTTATATCGATAAATAGTTTCTCAATTGAATTTCCAGAAAATCTGCTACTGTATATTATGATATATATCACTATTGTGTTATAAAATGTATACTTTTTTGGTAGAAGCCTATCCCTAGTCCTCACAGAGACAGAAGTACAAGAGCACGCTCAGTAAAGAATTTTGTGTTTACCCAGTAAACACAATCAGTGTGGAGTGCAGGGACTGATGAGGCTGCAGCAGAGGCTGATTCTCTTCTAAATTGGCCTGCAGGCTGACAGTAACCCAATCTGAGAGAGGGAGTGATGGTGGAAAAGAGCGAGCGAAAGACAATAAGTTGGAAGCACAGTGTTGATTTTAAAAAAAACAGAAAGATGAGCCTCTGAGCCCCCTGAGGAAACAGATACCAGGCTTTGTCTCCTATAAATATCATTCCTCATTCTCCCTCCCTTTCTTTTTCTCTCACTCCCCTCTTCTCTCTTTCCCTTTCCTCCTCTATCATTTTGCTCTCTCTCGTCCCTTCTTCATCCTCTTTCCTTCACCTTGTTGTCTATCTGCTTTTTTCTGTCCCTCTGTTTTCTCTCATTATATTTTCTTCATCTATGCTTGGCTCTCTTCCTCATTACCTCTTGCCTTTTATTTTCTCCCCAGTTATTTTCTTTCTGCTTAATTAGGTTGTGTATTGATACTTGTTTTGCACAGACCAAAACGTGGCTGCAGTAAGGTGGGCGTTGAATTTTATTATATCGAATCCAGTATCAGGTCTGCTTTTCAAATCCTTATCCTGTCAAATCCCTTATCGAATGTATTTAGGTTAAACTTTTCTTAGTACTTAAAGTTGCATAAATAAACTCAGCTTTTGTGGCTCCAGAAACACTGCAGGTTTCAGTTGTAGTTTAATTAATGTTCACAACCCTGGAAAACATTTTAATGAGATGAGCAGCACAAGATGTGAAATGTAACAGGTGTACCCTTCATTCAACAGCACAGCATATTTTTCATGAGCAACTATATTATTAAACTGGGAGATGGGTATTCCTGAAATTGGTGTGACACAATCAACTACAATATAGCTAGATGTTTCACGAGAGGGGAAACACCAGTCTGGGTTTGTTGCGATCCGTTTCTTCCTGTAACAATCTTTAGCATTTCAGACACCAATTTGAAGAGAGCACAGTATCATTTAAAACAATTACTTAGGGAGCAATTATACTCTGCTGTCAGATACATGTACAGTATGTTTGGTTTTGCTATTTTACCTATTTTTGACTATTTTATTTAGGCTATATTCTCATTCAGTTACTTGTGTTTAGATGACATTAATGTTTGAGAAGGCTGTTAATCCTCAAAAGAAGGGATCAGAAAACACTGTTTTGTGCCTGTACTGACAGTCGTTATGGTAGTAGCTGCTAGTATCAAAAAAACATAATTCAAATGACACCTTTTATTTCCCCACTCTCAGCCTTCTGGTACTCGGTATGAAGTTCAGTAGGCTGCCAAAGCAAATTTAATAAGCACTGAATTAGCAAGAACAGCAACTAATGCTTCGCTGATACCAGATCCATTTATTAATCAGTGTGCAAAATCTACTGTCATCTGATCTGCATGCCCAAAATGTTACATATTGTTGTATCTTGTTCTCTTTCCTTCTGTCCATCCCACTCCCTACATACTGACACACACACACACACACCCGTTGTGTATCTCTAACTATAGTCAGACTCAAGGCGACTGACATTACTGGCATCGCATGGATCATTCACTGGTGCAGCTGCTTTTTCAGAGCTTGCACTGTTCAATCCTTTGGCCTTGCACTACCTCTCCTACCCCTCCCCTCTCTCTCTCTCGCTCTCTCTCTCGCTCTCACTCACCCGTCACCCCTTCCTCCTCCTCCCCCTCCTCTCACTGAGCTCTTCCAGAGGATGACT
Source organism: Lepomis gibbosus (assembly GCA_029875015.1). Classification (NCBI taxonomy): domain Eukaryota; kingdom Metazoa; phylum Chordata; class Actinopteri; order Centrarchiformes; family Centrarchidae; genus Lepomis; species Lepomis gibbosus. The sequence goes on from JAPMOB010224624.1 coordinate 3,244, forward strand.
TCACGCTCTGGAAGGGGGCAGCAGCAGCAGCAACAGCAGCGAAGACTATGGTGGCTACGCTACGTTAGCATCTGAGATCTCTTCCCAGCAGCGTGGCTTACGACCAACCAGGCACCCTAGCTGGAGAGCAGAGAGCGAAGAAAGGGGAGGAGTGGGGAGAGGCATAGGGAAAGAATTTGAGGGGGGGGAGGAAGTCAGAAGGGGAGAGAGGATTTGAGAGGAGGAGTAGGAAGAAGCAACAAGGAGAGGGAGGTTGAAAGTTTGATTGCTTCTGCATTAGGGCCATGCGCTGGTGTAGAGTGTGGAGCTGGAGAAGAAGCACTCACTCTGGATTTAAGAGGATGACAGTTCAAGAGACAGCAGAAGAAGAAGAAAGAGGAAAAGAGCTCGGACTGGCTGAGAAGAGAGCCACAGCTCATAGGAGAAAGGCAGCTGAGCTCCAGACGTCCACATAGTACAGTCAGTGGAAACATGTTGCTTAGAGGCTGTGATGACTCGCAGTGCTTTTACTGCTGCTACCTTGCTGTATGTGTGCGTGTGGCTGTCTGTGTGCACAACTGAAACCAACAATGCTTCTTCTCTTGTCGGGAGTGTGACAGCTCTGCACGGACAAACTCCCAAATCCCTCAACTGAACAAAAGCTCAGAACTGAGATGAGACTGAGTCTAGCAGATCTTTTCCCTCAGGAGCCGGATCCTGCCACTCTGGGTGTGATTGAGGCTGTCTGTGGGCTCAGACGAGCTCAGTGATTGTTTGAGACCAGGGTCAAAGTGTCTGAAGACAGACGTGTTGAAAATCAATTTGCCATTTCGCTTCGCTTCGCCTCGGCTTGCTGGGTAGTGGGTTACAGCAGTGAGTATTAATCCTGCCTGGGATCAGATGATCTGTTTTTGAAAGTGATGAAAGGGGGATGACACAGGTTCACCCTTTTTTGTTTTGTTGTTTTTTTTTAACCATTTTTTTCTCTTTTAAAGTGGTATTCTTTGCCATTTATTTTAATTGAGTTTCATGACAAAAATCTGAATAGTGTCACCAGGGCAAAATCAACACTTGTAGATTAAATTTTCTTTCATGTGTTGTATTTATGAGATGTGACTCAGGTCCCTGTTTCTCCTTTAAGAGACATATAAACAGTAGGTGTGCACCGAATGTTCGGCCACCGAAAACAATAAGCCGAATAATAGCCGAAAAACCACTTTCAGTGTCACTACTGCTAGCCACAGTAAGCTAATTGACTTGCTATAAGAATGTGTCAGTATTTGCTTGAACTTCAATTAACTTGTACTATTTAAATGGTTAACGCGTCAGTTTTCTGTCTTTTATCTGGGTCTAAGTTAGTGACAGAACTGATTAATTATATTACCAGGACTTACTGTAATATACAGTTGGAAAGTACTGACAAAAATATGACTGGTTTTCCATCATTCTTAGACCAGCATGGCCATTAAACTGTATTAAATGCATTTTATGTGGTAATAAAAAAAAGTCTTAAATTTCATTAAGTGACCACTGCAGAAATCTTTCATCTGTTTTCGAGTAAGTGTTGCAGCTCTTGGATAAAACTGAAGAGCACATGTTGGTCACTTATGATAAGGAAAATATTACTGGTGGTAACTACAGTAGATCAATCAGGTATGCCAACAGGATAATTAAAGGATGAAGGATAATTTCCATGATTTGCCTGGTTGTTAATCCATGTGCCATAATGGAAGATTTTTGTTCTCTGGTCAATTGAAAGGCAGTTTGAGTTTAATTTGCCAATCCCAAGCGTATACACAAAATAAATGCTTCCTGTGAACTTATATCAGAATCATGACTTGTGTGCTTGAACTTGTCTGGGAAAAAATCTGACAGAAATTTCGAGGTTTGGTTTATTAAAGGTGTACTTACATTTTACAACTAATTTATATAGATTAAGTTGTCCAAAGTTTTGACAAAAATAATAAAAACATTCAGTAATTTGCATACACATCAAAAAAAAATTTAAATATTATATGTTAAAATATTTAACACATAAATTTTGATTTTAAACACACAACTCAAGACACAAAACATAACTTACTCCAAGAAAACACAACTAATTCAACACTTTGAGAAAATGTGCACAGATGAGCCAAGGAGAGGGGTTAAAATACCTCATGTCAAGTGCTGCTGAATAGGTCGCTGCTCTGTAGGTGACCTCTGACCTCCGTTGGAGCCATCATACATATTCTCTGAGTACAAAACCACGTGAGGCAAAGCCATTATAAAAAATGTTTCTGCTTATTTGCCTCTTCTTCTCTTTTTTTGTGATCATTTAGGACTTTTACTGTGAGGTTATTCTACTGTTGCCTATTATTTAATGAATCCTTGCAGTCGGGCAGGTGGTCATGAGTATCATAGAGGACCTGTTTTAAGTGTACCGGCTGGTTCTTGGAGGACTGAGGGACATATAAATTCTACCCTTGATAAGATTCCTTTTGTCATACCTTGAATATAAGGCATGCATTTCTTCTCTCTCTTGCAGGTACACAGGAAGATTCGGGAGGACTCGGACATGGCCCAGGACTCATTGCAGTGCCTGGCCCAGCTGGCCTCCATGCACGGACCTGTCTTCCCTGATGAGAGTGCACAGATCTCCTACCTGGCCCACCTAGTGGAGGGCCTGCTCAGCATGATCAATGGGTCAGTAGCTCAATAACTGTTGGATGGATTGCTATTAAATTTTGCACAAATTCATAGCCCCCATAGGATAAATCCTAATGACTTTGCATATCCCCAGGCCTTTACTCTAGTACCACCATGAAGTTGACAATTGCGGCTTTGAGTGAATTGATAAATCTTTTGAACTGGTTTGGTACAGATATTCATGTTCCCCATGGTATATAAATTCTAATAACTTTGATGAACCACTGATTTATTCATCAAGCACCATTATAATTAGCAAATAATTTTAGCATGCTAACAAGTTATCAAGCAGGTAGAAAGGTGTTTAGCATGTTAGCATGCTGACATTAACATTTAGCTCTGGTCTGCTGCCAGCTTGGCTGTACACTCTTCATCCTGTTATTTTCCAAAGGAGACACAGATGTTATAAAAATGCCGTTTGTTTTCTCCCTGGTGAATCGTCAGCATTGTCCTTTAAGTTGAAGTCTGCAATATACTGACATTGTAGAGAGACTAGATATCATGTGGCCTTCTGGTTCTTGTAACATGGCAACATACAGTAGGTTAAATGTTGCATTTAGTCTTTCTGTAGTTATTAGACTACTTGTACAAACTAATATTTGGCATCCTTTTCATATTATGTACTCCATCTTGCAACAGTGATGGTGTTGCAAGTAAAGGTACGGTAGTGGCTACCCTTTCTACTTTAAATTTAATGATTACACCAGTACAGGGTTTCTCTAAAGAGTATTTATCAGTGAAATGTGAGGTTAGGTGCTGTGTAGTACTGACAGTAACATGAATTCGCTTATTCTCATGAATAAGCCACATGTATTTACTCTGTAGTTACTGTTCGCTGTAATCATTCCTCTTCTCCATATTGGCTGTGAAGAGACCAAATCCACTATTCCAAAAGCAATCAAATTAAGGAACCAAAAGCTCACAGCGGGGACCTGCTTGATTTGAAATGTCAAATCAACCTCAATGGAGAATATTAAATTGGTTTTGAAGCAGCAGTTTTGTTCCTTTTGATACTAGCAGTTATTTAACTATTTTCATCAATCACATTGATCTTTCTCGTACTTTCTTCTGGCAAGTCTTACGTTTGCTAATCTGCAAAGCCTTCACGTACTTTCCACTGCACTGACAGGTGAGGCTTTAGAAACAACAGATGGAACTAATTCAAACCTGCCTATTGAAATCTCCCCCTGGGGATGCAGGGGTTATTACACACCCACTGCACTATAATAAATTAACTTTGCCTTAGCGAAATTGATCTTTTGCGCATGGAATTATTGAAATATGTATTCTGGGCATAAAAATCACAAAGTCGAAGGACAAAACATATACTACATTTAGAGAATAATAAAGAATCTTGCTGAGGTGTGTAAGATAACGCATGTAAGGAATTTTATTAATTTGGTTTTCCTTATTAAAACATCACCAATCACACAGGAGTTGTAGATCAATTTGAGGTGATCTTGGATCTTTAATATTGCTCAGATGTGGATTGTGTAATTGATACGGCCTTTTGCACATTATACTAAATGTAATGTTTTTCGAAAACCTTAGCTGTCCATTTTAACTGCATTTGTTGTGGCTTTTAAAAATCATGATCAGTAAGCGCAATTACTGTTATATTACCTTGGCTACCATCTCAGTAGCAGTTTATCTCCCTCCAGCATCTCAAGGATTTTTTTATGTTTCTTAAATTCAGAGACTGAACAAGTGATGGAGGCCAACGTCAGCAGGAGTGTGGGTCATACTGGGCCATTTCTGCTGTATTTACAGGAAGTAATTGCTTGTTGAGTCTCTGTTTTAATGGCCTCTAAATCTAACATCTGCACACTGTATTGGAAACTGGCTACAGAAGGAAGAGCTTGTCTTCCTGTTCATTAACAAATAGCATTAACCAGAAACCTATGTTTCCCAGCTTCCTCTAAACCAAATCTGTGTGAAAGTGGATCAAATTATGCCATTAGTTTTCTTTCCCACCAGAGAGGAAAAAATACTCATCACTAGCAACCACTCAAACACTGGTAAATACTGAGTTTGGGTGTGTTTTAGTCTATCAATCCTACAATCGTTTAGTTTTCATCTTTTAATCTAATATAGAGCAGCCTCTCCTTTGTGAGGAAACTGATGTGGCCTTTTACCCAATTCAAGCTGGAAGCACTGCTTTTATGAACCTCAGTACTGCTGAAAATGGCGTAATAGTTACTACAATTTTAAAACTATATTTCTATTTAAATAACCTGGCCTTTCTGGTGGAGTTAGAAGCCATCTGGTAACTATGATTCTTGATTTCTGCATATAGCAAGAGTTGAGCATCAACAGCAAAATGTAATTTCAAAAATATTCGGTATAAATATAAACGGTAAAGTATACCGTTTATACTTAAAAAGTATAAACGGTATACTTTTTATATCGTTTGTATTAGGCCAATGTGTTTTTCATCAATTTAATAAAGATTTTCTGTAGTAGCAAAAAACAGAAATCTCACATTTTTCAATTGATCTTACAGAAAGTTAAATATATTTTTATATATATGACAATATCAAATTGCATATACTGTGAAACTATATTGTACACTGTTAATATTAGGATGAGCCAGTCTGTATATGAAGCATGTTTACAAACTAAAAATTGACCACAGTGCTTTGATAGAAGTAGTTTAATGAAAGTTCAAAATATGAATAAGTAATGAAAATAAAAATTAAAACAATAATACACATAAATAAAGGTAAATAGGAAACTGAACTTTTTTGTAGCATATTTCTCGATCAGATGTCACAAAGTGCTTCACAATAAAAGACGACAGCAAGGCATAAAATAGACACAAAACACTACAACAGGCATACTGCAGTAATTTCCCAGAAAATTACAAGTCAAAATTATATACACAATTTGAGAATCTGTGTATATAATTTATATCATAAATGTCATATAAACAAGTCTGAAGGGAAGTCAATGTATTTTTTTATTGTAAATGTATTTTTGACTGGTGACATTGTGAAAGTTGGTGGTGAATTTTGCCTTGTTGACAAAAACAAAAGATTAGCTATTGCCCTTGTTTTAGCATTGCTGCACCTTCATTATTCATAAAGCAGCAGATGCATCAAAATGGCAATAGGTTTCCGCTAGAATAAATTGTGTGTGTGTGTTCCAGTGTTCAGCTCAATTTATTTTGTTGAAAATCCCTCTACTAAGCAGTACCGAACCTGGGTGTTCCTGAGAAAAGGAAATAAATGTTTTCCATCCCCCAAAGCTCAGCTCAAAGCCAATTTTCCTCAATACTTCACATTTTCTCAACCTTCCCACTATAAAGCCGTTGGGTCACATCCCGCAAAGGTGTTATTTTGGATTTGTGAGTCAAGAGCTTCCAATTAGAGGTAAAGCAGCACTTGTCTTGAGCCTTTGTCCAGCAGAAATAATCCAACACTCAAAACGCTTGCTTCATGGAATCTTTACCAAAGTGACCTACAGACTATATTTTTACCTTTCGGTTAAATAAAACCACATGAAACCAACATTATATGTATGTTGTATGTGTTAAACTTGATTCATGACCGACATGGTTTTCCTTGGCATTGCATTTGATTTGGTGTGGGCAGGTGTGTGACCAGAGGGCCTCCTCATTCCGTGATTCTTGTAACGCCTGCGTGTTGATAGAGGTCATGTGAAGAAATAGAACTTGTTATCTGGGGCTGAGAAATATTGCAAGTTGTGTGTCAGCCTATTGTTTGTTCCTGTATGTGGTGCAATGAATCACAGTGTGTTTTAGCCTTTAGGAAGATGCATTTAGAGATTAGTGCTGTTTTTAGCAGCAGAGTGAGGCTGCAGGTACCTAAAGGTTAAGAGAGAAGCCGTATTTTACACTGAAACAGTCGCCAGTTTGAGTCCTATATGGGCTTCAAAAATTTAAAATTGAACTAGAGTTATTCACTTTGTTAGGATATAAAACAAAGATAAATCGCAAATATGCATGTTGGAGTAGCTTTACCAGATGATAGTTTGGAAAATCATTACAAACAGTATAGCCATTGATTGATAAATTGATAGTCGTGACTAAAAAAGGATCTTTGTGACTTGACATGAATGTCAATGAAAGACACTGCTAAAGAAAAGAAGCATTGGGGTGCATTGGATGTTGTACACGAGACACTATGTACTGCACCCCTGTGTTGATTGTTTGGATTTTTGTGATTTTAACTTTTAATGGAGCAATTTCAATGTTCGTTTTATTAAACTCAGCCTTTTCTGGATGTGATCAGATTATCCTCCCACGATTTGATCTCCTATTTTATCTACGTGGTTTTGACTTTCAGGGCCGTTACCTCCACAAGACTTTGCTGAAGCAGCTCTTGTTGCGTTGTTGAACATCTTTATACAGATACAGCTCCTCTGCATCAGATCTGAGCCGCAGTTACTTCAGGCACATCTGAACTCTCATCTAGCTAACATCCAGGCTGGTTCAACCTTGGATTTTGATCTCTCATCTCTTTCTTTATCAGTCCCTTTTTCATGAATTCAGTTTGGGTTCATATGGGACCTGCAGAGTTGATTCAAATGTTTTATATCAAGCCTAGTTTGTCATTTTATTATCAGTTAAGAAAATTTTGTATGGAATCATTTCATCATCAGTACTTTATTCACAAAGAAATTATATTACAGGTACAATCATTAAAATAATACTGATTTGTGAATAGGGACACCCTGGTAAGTTATCTCCAGGTTGTATATAGGGGCCCAGACAGTAAGGAAATAATTTAACATCCATGCAAAATATTAAGAAATTATCTAAATATATACTACAATTAAGTAGAGCTCATATAATCAACAGTATTCAAAAAATGTACCTACATAATACCCTAAAAACTAAGCTACCCTAATCCTAGTGGTCCCTAAACAAACAGATAAGAATATATATTTTTTTAGTATCAATCTATCATTAATTAGGTAGGTAAATGTACAATGAATAGAAACTTTGATAAATAAGATTTGCAGTGCATTTTAAACAGATTTCCAAATCAAAAGGCAAATCATCTTAGATTTCAGACTCCCACTGACCTTCATAAAGTTATTCTGGCTGTTTTTATTATATTCTGCACTCAATAAAAATGACTAAATTGTCAGTAAAATGCAGCTATAATACCTTTAACAATAACTAAGAGAATAGAACACATTAACTCTTTTTTATTATGCCTCCGCCGGCTTACAGTTGCTCTTAGAGTATAATTTAAGGTTTTATTGTTCAGTCATGAAGCCTGAAATGGATTTGATATATTTTGTCACCGTGGCCCCTAAAAGCTGGAATGACCCGACTTCTTAAACTACTCTGCAACCTTTCTGTCTTCCTTAAAGTTTCTCTGTAAACAGGCTTTTGGTGCATGCAGTATGTTGAATTCATTGTATCTACTGAATTAATTTAAATTAGGACTTTGAAATGTTAAACCAAAACAGTACATTTTTAAAACCTTACAGTACTTTTCGAGAAGTATGAACATGTTTTTCATTTAAAATTGGTAAATGGTGTGTCAAGACACAAGTAGCCATACTTTTAGAATCTCCCTAAATGAAATAAATAAAAACTACGGACACATTTGTACCAAAAAGTGAGGTATGATACCCAGCCCTACCTTCTATACTTTACTATTGATTATATATATTTTTAATCCTGTTTTGGGCATTGTCTTAGCACTTAATAACTGTTAATAGACGTGATATAGACAAAAACAATAGAAATAGAAATAGTGGTGTTTGTGGGAGCTATCCGTGTTAGACTGTGTGAGAGAGAGAGAGAGAGATGTATATCTGGGTCCAAAAAGCACAGAAAGAGTATTTTCATTTGTGGGTGTGTCTGTAGTCAAAATGGTCCTGATCTGAATTAAGGGGCGACACTCACATGTATAAATAACTGAACAACACTTGAATGTACATACGAGCTTGTTGTTGGACCATGTGATTCAGTGAGTAAGGGTCTCTCTCTCTCTGCTCTCCCAGGCTTTCTCTCTCTCCCCCACTCCCTCTCGCTTCCCTCCTCTCCTGCTCTGTCTGTAATCACCTATTCTTGGAGCTTTTTTCCAATTGCCTCATCGGAAAACCATGCGGTGAGGGACGGCCGATCTGCAATGATTGAACAGTTCTGCTCGCAATTTAACTCCATCTGATAGGGGTTAGCTAGGCCTCTCACAGTGTTCCTCTCTGACTGGGGTTGACTGTGGAGAGGTGCGTCAGTTCAAACACTAATTCACTAACCACTAGCGAATTAGTGTTCAAACACTAATTCAGGATTAAGACTTTTAATCTATTTTTTAGCAGGAAAAGGCAACACAAAAATATGCAGAACATTTCAAATGTGGTGATGTTTTTTTTGTAGAGAGGTTAAAAGAGCATTTAAAGTGAGACTTTAAAATGTCCCGCTCAGTACTTATGTTGGTTACAATTCTTTTAATAGTAAATTAGAAAAAAATAAGTGTCCTCATGTTGTGTATTTCTTGGGGTTAGGGGTATATATAGTGTATATATTGGATACATTTTTTTTATTCAATTGTTAGTAATCACTAAGTTCACAATAGGCAGAAGAGTTGAGAATAAAAGAGTTATTTTCTGCGTATCTGCATGCTCACAGTTTTGTCATGTGGTGTAACGCGGCCCCATCATTTGTTGATGCATCTTTTTGGAGGAATTCGGAAGGCTTAGTGCGTTTCAAATACAGAGGAATTGTTACGAATGTGATTTCATAGAGAAATGAATGGAAGATAGGATTTTTTAAGATGGCTAATCAGGCAGCTCTAAGTTTAAATCTTCTTAATGACTGTTGGATGGATTGCAATCAGTTTTTTTTTTTACAGACATTCATGGGCTCAAGAGGATGAAGCTCATTGTACATTTCACTGTAATGAGATTTGTCCATATGGTGTAAGAATTCAGATTACAAGCCACTTTATATCTGGTTTTAAAATTCAACTACATATGAGTGAAATTCGATTTAATTGTATCAAGACCTGTCACATCATGCTTCATGGAATGATCTGATGATAAAAGTGTCTTAAAATAAGAAGTCTAATTACAGCCAGTCTTCCTAACATCTTGTACTCGGTCTACTGTACTATGAGGGCAGAAATACCATAAAAATAACCTCAGATGCAGCTGCGGAAAACTGCTCAGGGGTCAAGTTGCCCACGAGTTTTGGTTAAGGATCAATTTTCATGCCTGTTTCCAAATCTTAGCCACCAGCGGGTAAACTGGAAAGTGACCCCAGTTTAGCCTCAGCCTCACCCTGAAGAGTGGAAACTGTCCCTCCTGAGGCCTGAGGTTAGAATTGAAAATGGGAAAAAGAAGCATTTTGGACTTCCTTAAACTTTTCTATCAAGAGAAGGAAAGTGATTTTTACTGCAGAATGTATTGCCAGTGGCAGATGAATTCAGAAATACACAAGATGCGGTTTTCATTGGTTGCAACATGATTCTCCCAACAGAATTATTCAGTTTAATGATTTAAAAATAGTATTTGGCACTATCTTTATTTATATCACAATAAGTAATAGGTCAGATCTTATCTATAGGTCACATTTTATTATCTGCATTCCCAGGATTGAGATCGAGGACTCAGAGGCGATGGGCATCTCCAATATCATCTCCAATCTGATCACCATGTTTCCCCGGAGTATTTTAACGGCACTGCCCAGTGACCTCTTCACCTCCTTCATCAACTGCCTCACGCTGCTCACCTGCTCGTTTGGACGCAGTGCCGCCCTAGAGGAGGTGGTGAGTAATAACACTTTCACTTGCCTCTCAAAAATTATTGTATCAACCAACCATTCTTTCCTACTGATCATAAATAAAATTAGATTTTCTAAATCAGTTGTTCCCGCTCCTGAAATAGAAGCGATGTTGACTTGAGACGGTTGCTGGTGTCAATAGTCTACAAGTTACGACCAGATCATCCAAATAATGATTTTCTTTGTTCTGTTTACTACAAAGTTTTTACACTCCAAAAAGTCTTAGACGATTGCTTCTAATCACAAACTGTGACTGTGAAGAACCAAAAATTCCCTCATAGTGTTGAATATACGTTCTCACTTTGTACGACACTTTGAAGGTCTCAGGGCCGAATGGTCGGCAATAACTTGGCTGCAAGTTATTAACATTGTGCAGGCGTTGATGATCTTTTGAATTCATTACAGATGTTGGCGATAGCTGTTGACTTGATTTTTATTACATAATATTACATAAAGTGTATCTGCTTTATGTGGAATACCTATTGCACGTCACATCTTCGGCCAGAGGACAACATGTTTTTGGAGTGGGGAACCATTGCTAATTAATATGAAAATGATATTACAGTTTTGAATAGCTAGGAACTGAACTTAGATTTCACTGATAGAAAACATTTTTTTGGATTCTAGTCTCTTTGGCCTGGTTTTGTCATCAGCCCTCATTTTTATTTCAGTTTTGTGAAATTCTATTTTCATTTACTAACGTCTTTGATGACAGACATAACCCACCTGGCACCCAGAAATGTGAATATTGTTATTATGAAAATTTTTGTTTTAGTCCATTTGCTCTTTTTTCCTCGCTCAGCTGGATAAAGACGATATGGTTTACATGGAGGCCTACGACAAGCTGCTAGAGTCGTGGCTGACGCTCGTCCAGGACGAGGAGCATTTTCCACGTGGCTGCTTTGTCCAGCCAGCAGTCCAGGTCTTCAACTCATACATCCAGTGTCACTTGGCTGCTCCTGACGGCACCCGGAACCTGGTGAGACTACTGCTATGTTTCACCTTTCATTATTGATAAACACAATGTATTTTACTGAAGGAAGGAAGGTCAGTTTAAAAAAGCTGAAAGCAGAAAAAGTGTTTAGGGATAGAAGGGAAGAACTCTGCTCCATTCATTTCAGCATATCTTAAAATACAGGATCTTCATTTTAGTGTACATGCAGAGCGTTGAACTGTGTTTTCACATTTCCACATCAATATGGACACAGCCATGCTCTATCCTCCTCCTCCTGACACAGTTTTCTTTGACACTTTCTCTTTGCAATTCACAAAACCCTGAACCATGCTCAGTCAGTGAATGGCATATCGTCTCACGAAGAGGAAGAGATCAACGAGCTGCAGGAAGACGACAGAGAGCTGTTCTCCGATCAGTTGTCCAGTATTGGCATGCTGGGGCGTGTGGCCGCTGAGCACTGTATCCCCTTGCTCACAAGGTAAACACGTTAAACTTACCAAATACTTCATGTCATTTTCTTGCTGTTCGTTCTTATTTTTTGTGACATTAATTTTCTGAGGTTTAGTGTGAACTTGGCTGTCAGCAGAAACTATTTGTGTTTCCCTTTGTTGACATTTATTTTGTGATATCGCCCTGTAGCCTTCTGGAGGACCGGGTGACAAGGCTGCACGGTCAACTCCAGAGGACGCACCATCACCTCATGGCTTCATCTGACCCTGGATCAGTAGACCGCAAAGTTCTGGACGACCTCTATGAGGACATCCACTGGCTCATACTGGTCTCAGGTCAGCAGCCGAACATCAAACTTTGTGTCTTTTATTTAGCAAGAAAAAAGGACAGTTTCCTGGATTGGCACGAGAGGAGTTGGGACTTCATATTAATGTTTCTGATTGCACACCTGGTTGGTCACTCAGGATTTTTTTAGCAGTTAATTTTATCTCTCTAATTACATGGATTAGACGTGACATAGTATTGCTGTTGAGTTTAAGTAGCTGAGTGCAGCATTTTTTAAAATATGTTTTTCAATTAAAATTACTGGAAGGTAAAATAATATTTACAGTAAAATAATAACTTGGGGGGAAGCAATATGATTAAGCAAAAACTATCTATAAATATATATTTAAACTGAATTATAGTCAAGTATAATGGGATCCAAAAATACATAGGTAGTTTCCATAAAACTTCACATGGTTTAAAAACAAAGGCTTGCAAAGTACTGAAAGTTGAAAGCCGTATAATGTTGGAAAATACTAGAATATGGCTTTTTTTTGTTTTTTTTTTACAGTGTTCACAAATTACTTTTCCAGCGCAGTATATTCCACATAACAGACTTTATTTGTGAACAAGACAGAAGAACTGAACTACACCCAGTTCTGTTGGTCTGTGTTAATGAAATATTGTCTGAATCAGCATCATTAAAGGCGTAAAAACAGGCTGTAATGTGCCATCTGTCTCTCTCGCATGCACTCTCCAGGGTATTTATTAGCAGACGATCCTCAGGGCGAAACCCCATTGATCCCCTCAGAGGTGATGGAGTTTTCCATCAAACACTCGACAGAAGTGGACATCAACACAACGCTGCAGATCCTAGGATCACCAGGGGAGAAGGCCTCGTCCATACCGGGCTGCAACCGCACAGACTCAGTCATCAGGTACTGTGTTGTGTAGGTTGGCACAACATTTTTGATTTTAGAAGATGCTAAAAACTAGAAATATAACAGTATAATAAATACTATTGTTTCGTCTTCTGACTTGTGAAGATGGCCATTCTGCCAAACATATACTGACGTCTCTAAATCAAAGTGTGGACAAAATAAATATAAATAATAATAATAGTAATAAATAAACTAGTTTGCATTTTTGCAATTGGAAATGATTGATTTGCAAATATAGTCTAATTGTGTTCTATAATTTTACGTCCAGAAATTGAGTTTAAGTTAAGGCTTTTATTCTCACATTTTGCCATTAAAACATCTTTGAGCAGATTATTTGGATGGAGCAACTTGGACATTTTGTATTTTGCTTTGTGCAGAAAACTATGTCTGAACGTTTCATAGGGACTGAAACTACTAACATGGGCTCATTTTCTGTGTAAGGATGAGATACATGGAGATGTTTCTCATCCTTACACTTCAGAATCTGAGCTTCCTCTAACCTGACCTCTACAATTTTCCGGAGCCCAAGATGAGCCCCTCAAATTGCATAGTTTATCTTACCAGCAGTCCAAAACTTGAAAATATTCAATTTACAATAATATAAAACTGAAACAGGAAGCAAATTGTCACATTTCAGAAGCTGAAAATAGTGAATGTTTGATGTTTTTGTGGTAGATTAATTACCTACTGATTCATATGAGGCCATGGTGACCTGTTTAAAAGTATTCAGACTGCAATCCCAGCTACAGTCACATTCAGGCACAAGGCACTTTCACACGTTCATATATTCAAATAGTTGAGCATGTGCCAGAAAAGTATTTGACAGTTTTATAGGCTGAATGATTAATCAGTTAATCAAAGAAAAATAACTGGGAGATGTTTCAGTAATAAAAATAACTAGTTAGAATCTGAGCCTGCATTCCCAAATTCCAAACACAGTTTCTGTTATCAGCACTGAAATGGATATAGCATTAGCTGGTGCTATTAAAACATCTAATTTTGTACTATAACTTAGCTCAAAATGACAAAAATGTATCTGCAGGGTGGTCAAAGGATTTGCTTATCAGTAAAATCATTGAACGATTATTTCCCCAAAGGCTGACATGTCTAACTTTTCAAAGCAAATTTTCAGCCAGCACTTACTGTGAAAGCAGAAATGTGTGTTCATCACTGTGGCATTTTGCTGCATTGCATTGTGGTCTCATTGTGGTCTGTTACTGCTGCTGTGGGATTAGAAGTTGTTCTTCTCGTGCACAGGGGGTTCCCACCCCCCCGTGTGGTTGTTTAAAATTGGTACAAAGTGATTGCTCTAAAAATACACCAACATATAATAAAATGGACTCCGGGATGCAAAGCATATCTAACTGCTGTGATAGGATGGGATTTATTTTTCAACAACAATTAATTGTGTGGTCCAACAGTATGTGACTATGGAAGTCCACGGCTGCTGGCAGTCACACTGGATGCTCATCTGTTTGAGTGTGTCCGTGTGTGTACAGATAATCACTGTGACGACAATAGATAGTCACAGCAGCCTGTGACATTGTCTGTTGAAGGTCATTGAGCCCCTGTGTTTTCTAGATTGTTCATTGTGTAGAGGTGTGTGTGTGTGTGTGTGTGTGTGTG
>JAPMOB010224626.1:0-14899 GCA_029875015.1 Lepomis gibbosus
CTGTAAAAACCTGTAGGCAACATTAGCCTAAGGCTTTTAATCAGTCTCTGTAGGATCGCCATAGTCAAGAGTTTCTCCACCTCACCGCTGCAAACATAAAGCAGCCTTTTGGCTAAAATAGTCTGTGGGATTTCCTACAGATGGTGATGTCATTTTCGAAGAGAGCTGATTGGTCAGTAGGCAGCGTTTTCACAGAGTTGATCTCTTTTCTGGAACATAACCTGCTCCGGAGCAGGTTAGCCATTCAGCGTAAGTTACTATGGAGATCTACCCTGGTAAGAAGTGAACCACCTTCGTGGTACTGAAAACCCAGGGTTAACCCCGAAGTTACCTGGATAAGCTCAAATTCTGCTTTGTAGTACAGGCCTCTGATGTGGAACCAAAAAAAAAATAAAAAAATTCACACTGATCATAAAAAAATTAAAAGTTAAAAAAAGAAAGTTATGTTGAGTACGAAAACGCTTTCATTCTATCATTCATCTGTAATGAACTCTTGTTCATTACATTTTACTTCATAATTTCAACCGCATGTGTTGTATTCATTGTTGCAAAACTTGTTTGTTTGTTATCGTGATCAAAACCATTGATCTGAAGCTCAATGCTGATGCTGTCATGTAAATAGTTTTCTAATCAGCATTAAATATAACAATTTCTGATCAACCCATATCAATTGCATGCTTAAAATAACATACCGGTTAAACCCCGCCCATTTCAAGACAACCCCACCCACTTCCGGGTTAAATCCCACCCGCTTCCGGGTAAGGCCCTGCCCAGTCCGAGTACAGATGCAGATAATTCATATGGTTAACACAGATACAGATAATGCTGTACTCGCTCATCTCTAGTAATTACAGAGCGAACAAAAATAGCAGTGCTGAATGATCTCATTATTTTTGTGTCATGTAATTCAAAATTGACATACTAAATTTATTTGTGTTGTACGTAAAAATACCAAACAGCAAATTATGTTTGAATGGCATGCTTTCTGCATTTATTTTTTAAAGTTTAAATGGGTTTACGTGAGTTAATGTGGCCAGTGATTCATTAATCATTACATTTGCATCCTCTACTCCTCTACTCAGACTGATTGAAGGGCTGCATGTTGAATTTTAAAACTGTCATGCAGTGGACTGGTGTTTATCATCGACTGTATCCATTAATACAGTGACTATGGTTTGTTACTTAATCAGTTAACCACAAAAGATCACGTTTTACATTGATTGAAGGACAAATGGAAGACATTGTTAAACTGGGTTATAATTGTTTTATTTCTTCTAAAAGCCTTTACACACAGGAATTAAAACAAGCGGATCCTCAAGCTGTGATTGCTGCGATTCCATAAGAATGAATTGTTTTCACTGCAATCAGAGGATCTGCTTGAGGACGCAGCTTTGATGAACTTGACACGCCCCCTTGACAACACTAAGCTTTGAAGGGACAGAGAGGCGGAGAGTCCAAAACAGAGTAAGCTACGGCATCATTGCTTAATAGCTGTGCTGCACCTTTCACTTTTATTTAACCACCTCCTGTCAGATTAAACACTGTTCCAGAAAGAGGAATGGTTTGCAGAAAGTTTTGACACAAAAGTCGATGGTATTTTGAATAAATGGTCTTGTCAGCAACTAAGCTAAGAAAATGAGCTAATGAGTATTCTAACTGATTGCTAGCTTGTTAGCTTGGAGAGCTCTTCAGTACTTTTATATTGAACAAAATGGTGTGGATGTGAACCGCAAACTCCATTGGCAAAATCCTGCTCTTTCTACGTTTCTGTATTTTTGGGGTTTGTTGCTGTATTGTTGACTGACAATACACATAAATAAATAAAAAAAATGAAAGGAAATGAGAACCGTCTGGAGTTTTATTTCGCCTGCTGCTGGAAACCGTGTGAAATAGAAGAACAATGCCTTATTCATTCAAAGACATATTGGAAGCTGAATACACCGCAGTGTTGTGTTTGCATACAGAATCCATCAATCTGATGCAATGTCGTATCACTTTGAAGCCTCTGAGTTACTCCGATAAACAAGGATACTTTGCAAGTACACAGTGGAAAGCAATGCATCACCTACATCTGTCTAAACACTTTGGCGAGAAACCCTGTCATTAGCGGCGCTGTAAGGTGGCTTTCCATTATGCCAGCTGTCAGTTTCATATCACTGTTGTTGAAAAGCTGAGGTAATGGAGAAAGAATAATTTCTTCAGCAAAGTTAACACTTGAGAGAAAAAAGAAGTTAACATATATGTTACTAGTATACTGAGGCAGTGACAAGTGTTTCCAATTGTGTGTTAAATTATATGCACATTTAGTATGTGACTCCTCTTCTGTGCCCAGGCAGACAGCAACACATTTTTCTACTGCTGAGCACCAGAGGGGTTAAGGCTCTGCCAGATGAGATTTGGCTGCTGACAGACTGTGCTGTCTTAATCCATGGCCACTTTTTTTTCTGACGAGGAAAAGACAATGATCCGTGAAAAAAACACAATCAAATAAGGGAATTCTCTCCGTGTAAAAAAGACCAAATGAATTATTCCCAGCTGGCTGTGCACAGTATGATTTCTTTGTTCTCCAAAAGACTGTTTTGCTGGCAGCATTACTGCATTGAAATACAAATAAAATTCCTTCACAGCTGTTTTTTTTAACTGATTCAAAGCATCTTTTTTCTTCTGTCTTTCTTTCATTCTTTCTTTCTGTCTTTCTTTGGATATAATGTCAAATTACAAACACATTTTACACAGCTTGTAAATATAGTTTAATTATTCATGCATAAAGAATTCCAGGGTAAAAAGAGACAGGATAAGAAATTTGAAGGAGCTATCGTGCTGAGAGCGTTGACCTGTGACTGAAGTGGATAAATTTGTATGTGAAATCTGTTCTGCTAATGCAGCAACAGTGAGAGGCTGTTGAATTTTGCAGAACACTTTGTTCCCACCAGTCCACCTGCGACAGATGCATGTCTTTGTTTTCCATGGCTGGATTGGATAATAGTGAAAGAAAAATCATTACAAGGCCCAAATGTGAAAATAGCTTAAGGCATTTGCAATAACATAGTTATTTTAAAAATGTATTTATCAATGATTGTTGTAATTTACCACATCGTTCCAGATGGCTTTATAACCATGGGAAATTACAGGATATGGTCTTTTCTGGATTTAGATATGGACAATCGACAGGACAGAGCAATAGGAGAAAGCTAAAACCCTCCCAAGGGTGTCACTGGAGAGTTGAAGGGGAGTCCCGGAGAAAGACGCATGAGGCAAAGATACTGCATGAGGTGAATTTGAGTCACAACTGTATTGCTTGATTCGAGTCATAGCTCAGTGAGACTTACACTTCTATCTAGTCTGTTGGGGCTTAAGACTCTAGCCCATGCTAGCTGCTCTGTTAAGCTGTAACTGTTAGATAAAAGTTGAGGTCCAATATTAGTTTTTGATATTTAGCCGCTTTGGTTAAGTAAAAAACATTAAAGAAATAATTAACTATATAATGTTTTGCTTACAATTTAAACGTCAATTCAAAAAACTGTACTGCTCTTACCCTCTTAGTTTAACTTCTTAACATGCTAAGATTAGCTAATTAGCACTAAACACAAAGAACCACTGACATTCGTTTTGCAGACACGGATATAAGTCGTAAATGATTATTTACAGAATTTTTGAATCACACTGAAAAAGTCCAAAAATGCCATCAGAGGAGGAACAGGAGGGCGAAGTAGATCACTCAACTGTTGGGAGACCAGGCAGGGACAGCTGTTACACCCTGTGGCAGTCTTATAGCTATTTACAAATAAGTTAGAAGAGAGCCTAAACACATGACAGCTTGAAGTTTTTTTCCATATGAAATGACTTAAAATGAACAATGTAGGCTGATTGCTTGATCAGTGTCAGCAAATTGTTTAAACAGCATTTACATAGGGATGATTCAGTCTGAAGCCTTTTGATCCATATAAGCGGTTGATAACTAACTGTATCACCATACGCCGTTACAATGGCACTAGGTGAGAAGTCAAAGGATCAAAAAAGTCACACATTGCCATCAAAAGTGCCTCAAAAATAGCAACATCACCTTCCCTGTCAGACCAATAATGTGCAATATTTAACAAATGAGAAACTTGTCAATTGTAACTATTGACCTTCACAATGAAAAACTGTCCAATCTAAAAACATTATCCAACTCTCAGTCCCTTCATGTTGGTCTTATATTGTAATGTCACAGTTTCTCTGAATATTAGAAGCACTATGTTTTTTTTTATTAATTCTTTCTCTGAATTTTCCTACCATCAAGAATACTGTACCTTCCTTCACATATTCCTTCACACAGACCTACAGCCATGCAAAGTAATTTTCTTCAGATAGTGTGGAGAAAACTGCAGCTGAAATGCCTGACCTTTTTGTGGCAGTGGAAAATGAGCACTTCCGCCAAGGAGTTCTTAATAACTACTCTTGTTATTTTCTCTGTTGTTCAGTGAAGGCCAAATCCTCAAGGATTTGAAGATTTGCTTGACGACACAAAAGAAAGACGAGAAAATAGCTCTCTGATTGGCTGTAATGCTCTAATTTGGTAGCAATTCAAAATCACTTGTCAGCTCATCCAAAAACACTCACCTCCCTACAGAGAGGGTTGGAAAAGAAAACATGTATTAGATCATCATCTGGGATTCTAAACTCTGCAGTCATAAAATCAAAACATATGAACCATATAATTAACCAGTTAACATTAACTCTGACTTAATGTGTTTGAAAATACAGTATGACTGAATAGGAAACGCCAGCATGTGACATTAAGTTATGAAGTCAAAGTAATTAAGTCTGATGTTTATAGTAGCTGCTGTGATCTTGTCTTATTTTATATTTTATGTTCTTTTGACTTAACTTGACTCAGCACGGTAATAGCAGTGCGCCAATCAGTAAAGTGTCAGTTTATTAAAGTGTACTCTATTTGATGATAAATTACTTACTGCACATTTCTGGAGGATTCATCATGATTTGCCAACCCACAACGAAGCCACTTTGTCTTGACAGGAACCTTAAGTGCTTGTGATGCTTCTTAAGAAATACTGTTGGCTTTGTTTACTGACATGAGTAATATTATGCAAATATTAAAATGCTAATAGAAAATAAAGTGTGGGCAAGGTTAGGTTATGATCAAAACAAGTTTTGTTTTTTGCTGCAGCAATAATTTCACTACTTGTGTATTGAGTTTACTTAAAAACATTTTAGGAGAATTAAATATTTTTTTATCATAAGGTCCAATGTTTATTACCCTGTGGTATTATACAACCTTTTATAACGCTGTACATGCTGTGAGACCAAACATTAATAAACCCAGATAATGACCGAGGCAGTACACAGTAAGATACTATAGCTGCTAATATTTTCTTCCTTGCCTACAGCTGTGTATGATGAGAATGCATCTCATTTTCCAGGTTCTTGCTCAGGCCTCTCTAGGAGTGATAAGCACTCTATGAAACCCCTATGTTAATTACAGGACATGAGTAATTGTATTCAAGGTATTAGTTGCTTTAAGTTTTACTAGGAGGCAAAGTCACAGGCAACACACTACCAATACAAAACCACCTTGGCAGGCATAGTCACATGTATTAATTGACTAGTTCACTTTTAAAAATAAAGAAATGCAGGTCTAGTATGCCGTGCGTATCCTCCATCTCTTCGTGCTTTATTCATAGACAGACCCCTCTATGTTTATTTAAGCCATCAACACATTTGCAAATAAAGTGGTAGGCATTGTGCAAGTGTGTCACCATGCATACACATTGGGTGAATCCAAGTAAATGCCACCTTCTCCTCTATCTGCTCTATACCAACCATAAATAAAGGGGATGCAAGTAAAGAGAAGACAAATGAATAAGGATGTTTGTAACCCACATCTGCCTCCCATTAGGAGCGGAATCAACCTGGTGTGTTGGCATACAGTACAAAACTGTCAGCTATCTAACTGACAGACCATCTCTTGTAACAGAAGAAAAGTTTCCCTTCAGATTTTCTTGTGGATGAGGGAAAGTTGCACCATCAGTCCAACAAGTATGAAGGGAAAAAGCCGAACTTGTACAATGGCTACGTTAGTATGAAACAGAGATCTTCAAAAGGAAACTCAGTGGTGGAATGTGTTTTTCCTCTCTTCAAAAAGAGACACAGAAACCCAGTTTTCAAAGACAGGAGGCTTTTGAACAACTGACGGGGAACAGGGAAGGAGAGGGGAGCGAAGGGATAATGAGAGAATTCTCACCATTTACTCCTCCCTAATGAGTAACCCCAAATCACACTGCTGTACAACTATATGCATATTATTTTTTTCTGTCTCTTAATCTTGTTTATTAATATTTCATAAAGCAGCATCAACGAAGTATCCAGCCTGAAATTGCATATTACCCAAATATTTTCAATGGCAGATGCTTGACAGTTGACAGTTTTCAGTATTTTGGAATTAATTTCTGTCTACAGAGAGTGTTTATTTCCCAGTTACATTAAAATTACATACTCGATGTTGACGGTAAATGATCAAATATATCAAAAACTGCTAATAAAGTATGTTAAGAGATCAATTAATTGAGAAAATATTCTGCATATTTATCTTTTGGTCTATAAAATGTTATAAAAATGCTCGTTTAATCTCCCTGAAGCTTGAGGATGATGTTTTCAAAAGTTTTGTTTTGTCTGACAAACAGTCCCAAACCTCAAAAATATTGATTTACTCTCACATGAGACACAGAAAACAGCAAATCCCTAAAACTGAGAAGGTATAACAGGAAATGATTAGTTTATAAAAAATATTTGATTCATTGCTTTTGATTGACTAATCTACTAATCTACTGAGTCCATCAGAGTTATTTCGTACTCGCCAATGGCTTCTACTTGGCTGTTAAGTTACCATCTGTGAAGCTCAATAATTACTGCTGGTGTTTCACATTAAAATTTCTCAGTTCTCATTTTAAAGGGGGAGTGATTCTGCCGAAGGATTGTTGATATTTGAACTTGTCTGCCAAACAAATACGCCGAACCCTTCAGTGCTCTCTAAGAAGTTTTGTCCCCCCAAAGTTCAAATCCCGGGAGTTTCTCCAGCGTTGAAACACCTTTGGCCTTGCCCGGTCATGTAACTTTCTTCTCTGTTAAGAACTTACCCTCTTTGGCTGTTTCTCTGCCATCTCTCCTTCGTCACAGTGCCTGGAGTCCAGCACTTTCGAATGTACTGGTGTATATTACTCTCTCTCCCACTGTCCCCTTCTCCACATCACTCCTGTTCACAAGCACTGACGGTACCAGTCACTGATTGGCTGGAATAATGTTGTGGGAAAGTCCACACCACTTTTAATATGAAAGGTGCTGAGGGAGTGATGAGATTCATTAACAACAGTGGCAAAGTACAAGTGATTGTAATATGCATTACTGATTTTTGAATGAAAGTGGATTGTTTTTTTTGTTAAAAAGAGAAACTCAGAGCAGCAGCATGACTCTGTTATACTGATGCAGTTTGTGCTGTGGAATTGCATATTATATTATATTATCAAGATGGAAGGTAAATACGGAGGAAGTGTTGAGTTTGTATTAATAGCAGAAATAATCAGATGCACATTAATAGGAAAGCAGATTTGAAAATAGAGCTGCTTTTCAATTAAAATATACAAAACGGCAATAAACAATAAAGAACTCTCTCTATTATAGGCTACTGTTTTCCTGTTTCAAATAAAAGCCTCTGTACCACTTTTTTTCCAGGCCTTGACAGAGAACAACCATCACGCCAGAGCCTCTAAATGATTCAGTTCTAGTACAGCATATTAATTTAACATAGCACGGCAATTAATTAACTGCACACTTACTTGACCAGTTCTCCACAATTACTCTGAACTTCTGGACTCAGACTCACAGTCGCTGGTTTTCAATTCTGGGGGCAGGAATGACTAAAGCTCTTTATCCAGGCGAATGGCGGATCTCTGTGATTCACACACACCATCTCAGTCTTTTCTCACTTGGTCTCTCCTAACAGTGTTATTGTTATAGTGCTGCGGGAACACAGTGCTTCTGTTATTATGATGCATGTTTCCAGTAACTGCACCTGCTCGGCCCTACAGCTTTTACCTGCTACTTAGTATGACTGTCACATTCCAAGTCGGTTTCAACCCTCGCCCCCTGTGACTGCAGGGCTGGAAGAATAATATTAAAGCAGCTATCCAAAGGTCTGCTTATGAGCTACAATCAGAACTGATTAAAAAAAATATTATTTTGAACCTTGACAGATGGTGAAACATTAAAGTGAGATTCTAATAATTTCTTTCTTTATTACTTTTTAAAAACCCTGTTTGACTGCTTTCGGTCTTGATTGCGTTTTAAATATCCATAAATCTGTTGTCATACTGGTGACACCTTGCTCATATTTTGGCATTACTGCAGGATTTGAGAGTGCATATGAGGGGAAAAGCATGCACAGGTATGGCAGGAAAGAAATGGGATGGTGAAATACCAAAGGGGGATTTGCACTCAGAAATGAATGATGAATACTTGGCTGGAATTCCTTTCAGATGGGATTCAGTGGGGATTTGTTTTTCATTAGTGTTTGGGTTGTCGACTTTCCAGCCTCCCTCTCTCTAGGTAGGAGTCATTTGTGGCATTTTATACATGTTAATGTGTGTGAGAGAAGGGAAAGGGGAGAATGAGTGGGGGGACAAGGTAAGATAGCTGTTTCAGAGAACTCTTTTCTGGCTGGAGCGTTTGATGAGCTTGGCTGCACATCGGGAGCAGGAGTGTTTTCCTTGATTGATGAACCATACACTGGTGAAAATCACTGTAGTACACACATTATTTGTCATTATTTTGCCTCATGAACATCTAAGTGCTTTTCAAAAATCACACAGATTTTTTTTACATGTTTTTGCATCAGCTATAACAACCCTATCTATCAGAAACTGATAGGCTGGATGTATTGCTGTTTACGTACAAATAAGGAATATAAAAAAAAGATCCCCAAACTGTGCTAGTTCACATCAGTTTCAAGTAAGCAATGTTTCGGAGTAACGGAGATCTTTGTCAGGCAACAATGCCTGATAGGAGCTATTAGTACAGTGTCTAGATCAATGGCTTGATTCTTGCCTTTAGTTTGCTTTTTAAGCCAACACCTGTAGACCTATGGCATCTAACCTTGCTGTTGTTTGGATGACCCAGATTCAAACTTACTAAATGCCATTTACAATATTGCACTTTACATCAGCTAAGCTCACGTCAGGCAGTGAATTAAAACAGGTTCTTGTGGTCGGATACATCTAAGGTTACCCCACCACTTTGGGCCAGACTGAAATATGTCTACAACTATTATATTGATTGAAATTTTGTACAGATATTCAGAGTCCTACTAACTTGGGCGATCACTTGACTTATTCTCTAAAGCTACCGTGAGGTTGACATTTGTCGTTCAGAGTGAAATATCTTGACATATAGAGATTCCCATGACATTTGCCACATATACTGTGTGTTGCCTGAGTTCCCTAGAAGACAAATTGTAATAACTTTGGTGATTCACTGACTTTAATGCCACTAGCAGGTCAAGGCTTTTACCTATTCAGTAAAATATGTCAACATCCACTAGATTGCTTGGTACCAAATGATATTCTGTTTCACATATGATGTATCTAATGACTTTCGTGATCTTTCAGCTTTTGCTCTAGCACCATGAGGTTGCCATATTTGTTTTTTTTCTAGAAATATTTAACAGCTATCAAATAGAAGGAATGTGTGACAGACATTCATGGTCCCCAGAGGAGTAATTGTAAAACTGATCCCCTGTCCTTTCGTATAGTGCCATCACCAGGTAATCAGCTAATGACTTTCCCATCAACCTCAGTTGTACTTTACATTCAGTACTAATTAGCAAATGGTAGCATGCTAACATGCTACACTAAGATGGTATTACAACTAGGAGTTTTCTAAGGATGAAGGAAGCAACATAGAGTCTGTGTATTCAGGCATGTGACTCAAAAATAGTAAACAGTTTGAAGCTTTTCATCAAAGATCAAGTAAAGCACAAGAGAAATCAAAAGAAGACAAGGCGATGCATGGAACAAGCGTCAAATCAACAAAGAAACCTACGTTTTTAGCTGTCTAACCCCTACCATCTTACAAACTGCAACAATTGAAAAGAATGAAATCAACAAAATCCTACCTAACTGTAGTAAACAGTGAAATATTTAAAAAAATTGGTTCCCCAGATTCAGATTGAATTTAGTCTTTTTTTTTCTTTGGCATTCTTGTTAGCCCACATATGCAGTGATGAGGTAATATGGGTATATATGTGTATGGTTGCCCAATCTTACCCAATGTTTCTATTTGATCATGTGACAAGACGACAAGACTGCAGAAACCAGTTAAAAGCAAAATCTGACAAGTAGACTAGAAGAGCACACGTGCAAGTTAGCAGCCATGCTATTCAAACATTTAATGAAGAGACAGGAGAGAAAGGACAAAGAGAAGAGGGTAGCAACACTCCCAAATAAGATTGTTTTGTATATTTTACTTAGGACATTGGCAAAGATTTCACTCAATGCAAGGCTTGTCAGATGCCTTTCAAATACACTTTACAAATGCTTTTTTCGGTAGATTTGGTGTGGCTTCCGTGCCGCTGTTTAAAAGGCTGTTATCATTTCAGGTCGCTGCTGAGCATCTCTTTGTGTTTGATGTGCTTGTGGGTGTTAAATTGTGTGTGTGCCTTAGCTGGCCTGTTTTCAGGACATGGTATTGTTTATGAATAGGCCACTTTTCTTTATTATTCACCATAATCTCTCCCCTCTATGGCGAAGAGAAATGTGGTTTCCGTGATTTGGGAGGTTATTTTACTGGAAAGCCCAAAAAAATTCTGCGCCATTTCAGCACAGTTGACACCTCTCGAACACTCAACTGTTTGTAATGACATTTCAGGATTTTGACAATGACAGTGCATGCCATGCTCCTTATGACTTTCTCTTTGGCTTCTGTACAGTCTGCAAGTCTAGGTGACACAGGTAATCCATTACATGATGGTACTTTAGACTGCTGCCTCCAGGTACAATCAATACAGCCGCAACAGCAGCGCATGTCGATTTAAGGAGCTTTAAATAAGTAAGTTATGTATTTATTGCATCTAATCTTATCAGTTGTTAAACCATTCATGAGGAAACAAGGCACACAAATTTTCCATTATAGGGTTCACTTCTAGACATGAACGCAGTGTGTGTATGTGCACGCGTGTGCTTGGTAACTGTGGAGCCCAAGGGCCCTTCAAAACAGTGGGGCCCATTGTTACTACCTTACGCTACTGAACTGAGGTTGGCCTTAGCGCCAACTATAGCACACAATAGGGCTGGGTGGTATATCGGTATTAAGAGGTATACAGATACAATTTCAAGGAGATGATCTAATACTGTTTATACCGATGTAGTTTGATGTTGACTTACGGTGCGTTTCATTAACCTCGGAACTCAAAACTGGGAATGGCGTCACACCTGAGTTGACAGCCTTCCAGTTACAAGTCGGAAAACCTCGCTCGGCCAGCTGTTGTTTACAACTAGCCTTGGTAAGCCATTGTTATGTCGGTTGAATTAAAAAAAACGCATTGTGCGGTATTTACGCATGCAACACGTCCACAGACAGCAGTTGGACAGCACTTTCTTTATGAAAATTTCCCGTACACAGTGTAAACAGTCTCACTGTTGATACTCGGAGTGGCAATCTTGGCCACAAAGTCGGGGTAGTGTTGGTGCGTTTCATTTGACATGGGAAGTTGGAATTTTCGAATTAAGGGATGGAAATTTTAAGGGGAACGCCCCCTTATTTGGAAGAGATTTGGAAAGTCGGGAAAACCGCATTACCGCAACTTTGTGAGTCAAGATGGCTGCTCTTAGTATCAACAGTTGAAAGCTGTAGTTTATACTTTTTATTAGCACATCTGTTTACATGTGTCTCATTGTAGTCTTTGTACACAAAGTACTGCCCAACTGCTGTGTGGACATGTTGTTATAGTGTTTAGTAAGCATAAATACAGCAGAACGCTTTTTTTTTTAACAACCGGTGTAACAATAGCTTCCCCACCAACTGAAACTGAGACTGTAAACGTTATACTTGCTGAACACTAACATGATGATGCTAGCATTATCATTGTGAGCATGTTAACATGCTGATGTGAGTATCAGCTCCAAGCACCACCAGCTGCTAGCATGGCTACAGACTCTTGTTTCTTTTATGTTCCTCATTTACAGCAGCCAACAGTCCATAGAAACTAATCAAGATGTCTTTATTTATTATTAAAGTGTAATGACTAAAGTCGGCAAACTTTTAATTCACCTAAAAAGTGTAATTAGTTCTTTGAAATGGCTAAACAACAAAGAATGATGAGCATCAACAATGAGAACAAGGTTGAGTCTTGTGTCTGTGGTTTGGGTTTACTTTCATTTTGGATGGTGACCAGTTTCTTCCTCATTTGCACAAGAATCAGAATAAAAACCATAATACTTTTTTAAAATACACTATTGCACCAAGTTGTGGATTTAAAAAGAAACTCTTAGTGGGAACAAATCTTGGATACAAAGATGAAAACTATTATTCTAAATACAATAAACAACTGATGTCATATTTGTAATGCCTAGGAAAAAATAGGAAAAAGGTGTTAGTAGAATTCATTTAAAAGGACAGATACTGTATATATAAAACATTTATTCAGGTTGCAGTAAAATAGGAATAATAATGAACAAAAGTTTGGAGCTGACTCCGCATAATGTGTGACAACATGAGAAAGAAAGCAGAATCTCTCTCTGCCCCAGGATTGTGAATAATGTATGGAATAAGAAATGTAATAAAAGTATAATTATAAAGTTGAAACAAGTCAATGTAATCACTACAGTGTAATACCTTACTAATAAAAATAACATTATTGATATGAATTATTCTGGTGGGTCCTGCAGCATATTACAGAAGTACAATAGATTTAATATAATCAAAGAAAGTCAAACATTGATACAATAACCTTTGTGTATATAGCCAGCGGCTGTGGTTTAGCTGTGTGATCCCATGGGGTTTCCAGTCATAGGGTGTTTTGGGGGAGCAGATTCCAGTAAAATAACACAAACCATCTGCTGACAATATCTGGTGCTATCAAACACAGTAAAAAAAAACCCAACCCACTGGCATCGGCAGAGCTGTTGCGTATTTGCCAAGAATTATTCATTAAACAGCTAAACATGACTGATAGAGCTGCTTAACTCTAATATTTATGATTGGAAATGTCCTGCTGTGTCTCCATACAGAGCAAACATTCCATCAATGAGAAAGTGTAACCTGCTGAGCTGTCTCACAGGTCCAGACAGTCTCCTTCTGCGTGATCAATTTACCCATTTTGTTGTGTGAAATGCTACTTTGCACCACACTCATGGCCAGTGTCTGTGTCTTTCAAGCAAATTTCCTCATCATGTTATGTATTCCCCATATCATCCCCTGTATTACCCCTAGCGTATCATCCCATGATGGTTGTCAGGTTTGAACTGCTTGTATCTTGTCAGTATGCACAATCAAGGAAACCCATTTTTCAAAAGGATTTTGGGAAAACTGAAGTGTGGCCTCTGCTCCACAGTCATTCAGGACTTTGTAGCAAAATAGATACTGGCCCAGGCACCCCAAGGCTTGAGGCCGGTAACAATCGCATTAGCAAAGGTTTATTACCTCAGTTTCGCTTGAATGTTTTTGAGGTGGTTTTCCCCTTTTCCGAAAAGAAGAGTGAATGCGCTTAATGGGGGGTGGAAACACCTTTTCTGAATAAGTTCCGACGTAGCAAACATTTTTGAATAAATTATCGGGTGTTTCCTCTCCGAGAGGGGAAGAAGAAGAAGGTTTAGATAATTCCTGAAGCCCTCTCTCCATTTATCTCTCTTAGATGGCCAAGTTGACTGCTTCTGCTTCCTCTTCTTCTCTTTATTGGTGGTTGGCTAATAATAACTGGTTTTGTTTCCAGTTTGCAAACTCTACTTATTCCACCCTCTTTATCACAGCCATGTGTAACATAGCCTGAACGGCCAGCTTCTGACAAAACGATGTCGTGGCCTGGTTTATTCGCCCAAACCATTTGATGGAAACACACCCATTTCACATTTTCTTTTTTGTATTTTGCAACATTTTGAAAGTTCACTTCAAATTTGATTGACACTTAGATGGAAACGAAGCTACTTTTTCATTCTTTGAGAGCCCCAGAACTACTGGTCTCACTACCTAGTCATCAGATGAAATACAAATGGTCATAAGTAAATAAAGACGATTATTCCAGATCATAGAGTGAAAATGAAAAAGTGAATGGTTAACTTCGGCCAAGAAAATTTGTGATTAAAACCACTCATCCTCTGATATTTGTTACTAAATCTATTCCAGAGCGATTTATGTGTATCAGCTTGTTTTAGTTAATTGACATGGAAAGAGTGTTGTTGGTTTAAGCATACCGTAGATTCTCTTATATAAGCTGGCATTACCTGTAGCCTACTTAAACATCTCACATGGTAAATTTAGCATAACGTACATTTCTGAAAGAGAACCATTCTCTTTTTAACACAATGTTTTCATACACAAATTAATTCCAGTCTTTTCTATTTTGCAGCATTACTGACCTGTTATGTTCATCAGCAAACTTTCTGATGTTTTTTCACATGAACAAGCCACCTATAAAGGGAAGGTTGCAAGATTTTTTACGTGAAAATTCTGGAAGAAGCGTTGAGTTTCTTTCATGGTAACATTGTTTGGGGAAAAAGATGAAGGGGATGGTCCCTGACGTGGTGGCTGACGTACTGCGGTAAGCGTTTTTTTTTACTCATTTCCGTTTCCGGTGCTTGTGTGTTGGTAGCGTGTTTGCTGCTCTCGCTAAATACCAGATAAAATTGTTAGATTT
>JAPMOB010224632.1:0-20046 GCA_029875015.1 Lepomis gibbosus
ATGAAGAGGATAAGAAAAAACAAGACAGTGGTAAGTTATAAATTACACTGGATAAAAATAGCTCTACTTGTCTTGTACAAGCGTGATGTTCACCAGTCTTTGGACATGGAGGACATTGTGATTGCCTTTGCAGAAGACAAGGCTCGCAAACAGCAGTTTTAGATAATTAGCACGTTTGTGAGAACTGAAAAATGTCAATGTGAGTGTGTATGTGTGTGTGTTTTCAAGTATGTTGGATTTACTTATTGTGCACTTTTTAAATGTATATTTGATTTTATGGTACAGTGGTGTTTTTTGCAAATGTTCAATTGTTGAAAATGTTCAAATTTTGTGCAACAGCAGTATTTGCACTGTAAAAAAAAATGTATATAAAGTGTGGGTGAACTGTAACTGTATGGCTATGCTGTGGTTCCTGTAGGCTTTGCGTGCATGTGTACGGGGGGGTTGGGGGGGGCCTCCATGTCCATTTTGCTTGGGGCCCCCAAATTCCTTCAAACGGCCCTGTTAGCCACCGCTGCTTCTTGGATTGAAGTCAACTACAGAACGACAGAAGGGAGTTCTTTTTGCTACTCTTGTTATTTGAGGAGACAGATAAACAAAGCTGTTACAGTGTTACACTGAATACTTAAAGGAATAAAATTAAGTGCGCGTTATGACCAATTTCTACATTTAAACTATATTTGAAGTACTGTCACGCAAGGATCCAATCTGATCCAAAATTTGCAACATACCCAATTTGAGTCTTTTTCCTTGTTTCCTTTCAGCTCTCTACTGTCTCTTTACCGGCTTTAAAAAAAAAAAGAAATACTCAGAAAAGGGGGGAAAAGGCTTGCTAGCAGTTCTGTGAGGCTATAGGAACAACGGTGCTTTAAGCTACGCTCAACATCAGCATGCTATCATGCTCACAATGACAATGCTAGCATTTAAGTTTAGCAGGTATAATGTTTACCAATTCCATTATTGTAGCATGTTTGCATGCTAACATTTGCTAATTAGCAAATGGGTTTGACTAAACACAATGTACAACTGAGGCTACATTTCTGTAATAATGTCATTAGCTTTGCACGTATTTGGTCATAAATGAAAGTACTGGAGACATTTTTGATGGCACTAAGTTTTATTACATAAATGTTCCAAATTCACCTCAATCCATCTAATAGTTATCCAGATATTTCACCGTGAAACGACTCTAGATCAAAAATAATCAATCACCAAAGTCACTGGGATTCTTTTTCTTAGGTTCATGAATCCATGTATCAAAAGTCATGCTAATCCATTGAGTTGATATTTGTTCCAAAGTAGTAGATTAACCAGCATTAGCATCTATGCCAAAAGAAAAGAATGATAGATGGGGTGTTACAACATATGGGGTTCTTATTAGCAATTTGGCAATAGATTTTGTAATACTCAGCTGAAACATCACTTTCACTTAGCACAGACAGTTGCTAAAATTTCCTGATGTTGGTGTCTGGAATATGTGGTCCACATTTTACTCACCTCAGTCCAAAAACAATCATATTACTCTGTGAAGACAGTCCATTTTTCCATTTTGGGCTGTATTTTCCGCAGGCGAACTGCCCAACTGTCTGTGTGTGCTTTTTCTTACCTTCATTCATCCAGGGAAGTTAACTGATACATTCTCTTTTTCACCAGCCTACAGCGAGTGTCACTCTCTTTTAGTGGGCAGCAGCTTTGAGTGAACAGCTTTTTTGAAGAAATTGGTGTAATTCCTTGTTCAAGGACAACTCCGCTCTAGCTTCTGAGAAAGTGTTTCTTATTAAATGCTCCCAGACTAGCATTGCCAATCTTGTCTGGGGATTTGAAATAAATCCTGTAAGAAGCCTGCACCCTTCAAGTTTTGAGCCCTCGTTTTTGTATCCCGTCATTCAGAATAAACGTCATTTAAAGTTGGGGTAGGCATTGTTGGAGGAGCTAGCAAGAGAATTTGAAAATATCCAACTGAAAAAGTCCCACCCCCACCCTTCAGGCT
The DNA here is from genome assembly GCA_029875015.1 of Lepomis gibbosus. Taxonomy (NCBI): domain Eukaryota; kingdom Metazoa; phylum Chordata; class Actinopteri; order Centrarchiformes; family Centrarchidae; genus Lepomis; species Lepomis gibbosus. The sequence goes on from JAPMOB010224632.1 coordinate 1,991, forward strand.
TTCCTCCAAAGCTGCTCCCCAAAAGACATTTTCATGCAGTTTGTGCACGGGCAGAGTGGACACAGAGTGATAGGTAGGTAGGTAGGCAGACAGACAGGTAGACAAGCAAATGGCTATGCTTATTACAGACCTGAGACAGCAATATATACAGGATTTTTTCCTTTTTGTGTCAGAGCATTTGATTTATTGATTGCTGAAATTGTCTACTCCAGCTTTAACTCATTCCCTGGCCAAGAAGTGAAACATCTTTGGACCATATGTTCTCTGTCACAATATCAATCAGTGTTTAACTGTCACGTCAGACACAGATAAGATAAAGTATTCCTGCTAATGAACACAAAACTTAAACATTCTTAGATCTTTTGGTCACTGGGGGGCAGACAACGAGCTGTAAACACAACATTATCACCTTATAAAGTTGAAATGTGCTATTGTGTTAGCAAACAGCGGTGTATTTATAAATATAGCATCTTTCCTTTTAACTTTTTAAGTTTATTGCCTCCATCACGTCCTGAGGGAAATATCTGGCTCTTAGCTAGGTATTAGCTGCTAAATGCTCCAATATGTTCACTAGCTAGTTGCTAACTTTGTCTGTCTGCTCTTTTGTGCTGTACAGCTGGAGCACAGTTGTTTTTTTGCACTTTTTTACTAAAAAAACTGCCAGCTGCGGCTGAAAAGGAAGCTGATGACAGAAGAGAGAATGAAGTTGCTGACCAAAAAAACAAAACAAAGAGCTGAAAGACACTAAAATGCTCTGTAGAGCTCAGGGGAATTGCAGAATTGGGTGATAATTATTCATGGGTTCGACTCTTTTCACACACACAGACGTTCCTATGTTAATATAAAAATAGGATTCAAATTTGGTCATCATTCCTATCATGTACCTAATGTTTTATCCTCTTCTAAATAAGTTTGGCTAAAACTTTGGCTTTGTTCCAAGGATCCCCTTTGGATTTTTTGACCTCTAGCAGCATTGTGAAGATGTTTTGTTTATGTTGTGCACATACGCAGGTGGGTAACGTGGTACAGAGTCCTGCCAATGGTCTCATGCTATTCCTGTGATCGAAAGGAGGTGGTAACAAGCCAAGATATGCTGCAGTACACCAACAAATGCAGGGAAGAAGAAGACTGCAAGCTAGAACCATGTAAACAATGCTGGATTTAGAAAAAAGTCTTTGCAAATGTTTTATAAGGAAGGAAATGTGCTTGACATGTTAAGATCTTAAGGATTCATACAATGCGTTTTGGTAAGTAAGACCAAATCTAAACATAACTTTTGTTCGCTTACAAGAAAACTCCACAGAGCATCTTTAAAACCTTGTTGTCTGACCGCTCATTTCTTGCCCTGTTGTATGTTGTTCTACTTTAGAAATGTCACTGTGTTTCCAGATCTCAATAGTTACTTTGTGGAGTATTACTCAATTGAAATGATGCTGTCAAAATAAAATGAAAGCTTTGACAAGCTGGAATTATTCTCTAGAAAGCTAGCTGGAAAGTTACTGGTGATTATTGGCTCTGTGTAACTGTGTTAGAGTCTCTTCTCTTCTGGGTGCAATAGTGTAATACAGACTCACACACAGACATCACAGGCCCTCACAATCAGCAAATGAGCGACCTCCGCCTGCCACCGATTGAGGGGGAGTAGGAGTGAGAGACAGAGGGAGGAGGAGAGGAATGTTAGATGGAGTAGAGCAGTTCAGTAGTCATGCTTACTTTGCTCTGTAGGTTAATTACCATACTGACAGATTGATTACTGAGAGTGACAGAGGAGGGGGGTCCGGTCCCAGCTGTACTCCTTAACCTTCAAACAGTATATGTGTGTGTGTCTGTGTGTGTGTGTGTGTGTGTGTTGGTATTTGTGAAAGAAAGTGAGACTGCAAATGTGAACTGGAGTGTATGAAGTTGTGTGAATAAGAAATGGAGAATGGGCGTGAGCATTGCCAGACCTTACTGGGTGGAAATTGTTGCCTGGTTTACCGCAAAATTTGTCTCTCTCTTTGTGTTTGTGTTTGTGTGTGTGTGTGTGTGTGTTGGACACCTGGAGCTTGAATAGAGTGTTTAGGATGTCTGTATCCGTATACTTTTCAGTTCAAGGGTCGCTGCAAAGGTCCTTCACGTCGCTGCAGTTGGAAAACAAACACACACATTTTCTCAACAGACACACACACACACACAATCATTTTCTTGTCAACAGGATCTGGCAATGGTCACATGATTGTGTTAATTATCATTAGATACAACTTCTTAAACGGTTACGTAGACTCTAACCCACTGACACAAACTCGTCCACCGCAATAAGTTACACACTGAGATTCAAACTGCGTTTTCTGATATTTATAACAGCCCATGTGGTTGAATGAAACAAGTCATTTGACATCACGCACTGAACCACATCACAAATGTGCGTGTCGACACTAGTTTCAACACAGCTGTTTTTTATTTAGTTTTAAGCTTCATTTTGTTCCACGAAAGACACAAACACATCAAGTGGCTGACTACTTCAGGAGATCCAAAACGGTGTGTGTATGTCTGTGTGTTTTGCATGTGTGTAAATGTGTATACATATGTACCTTGTTGTATAATAAATAAGATCAAACTGTCTACTCCCTAATTTAGAACTCAAATGTGTTAAATCTGTCTTTCACATCTGCAGCAATGCTGCCCTGCACAACCTCATTGACCCCATCCTCTGACATTTCAGATCTTTGGGGCAGTGAGGCAAGGGATGAGCCAAGAGACGAAGAAGGAAGTGAACGAAATAGAAGGCTGTCTGCGTGGCTTAAGCGTTTTTTTTGTCTTCGTCTGTTGGGGATCAAAGCTGGATCCTGCTATAAGAGCTGTCTCTCTCATAAAGAGGATTAGTGCAAAACAAATGCAGCTCCATCTCGGCCCTCGCTGTCTCCCCCCGCCGAAGGGAGGAGGAGGGGTGTGTTCATATGCCAGCATTGTAGGGTACATTACAAGCATAAAGGAAGCTAAACGACACCTCATTTGGAAAAAAATCCTGTAAAGTATTTTGGAAAGTGATGTGTATATGATAATGATATCCCCACACACAAACTATGCTTTTGATGGGGTGAGTATGTTGGGGGAAGCCCTTGTTCAGTCAAGCTTAACTCTCTTCTGTCAGGCAGATAACCCAGCAGGTATGAGATGAAACACTGGAGAGTTGAACAAGTACGCTGTGGCCACCCTCTGTAGCATGCGTGTGTATGTGTGTGTGTGTCTTTGTTCTTGTGCTGTGTGGGACTTGGCTTCGTTAGCCAGAAGCTAATATAAAATTGTCAACACTTGAACTCACTTTATTTGAGGTGGGACATATCTGTAGATCTGTAATCTCCATTTGGTTAATTCAATAAACATCAGAAACTAATTCAGTAGCAGGCGCAAACCATGTCTTTATGCCTATATTAGGTCGTCCTATTTGATACCCAACTAAAATAGAGTTGTGCAGCTGCCTGCCCCACCTGGCCAGCACCCTCACCACACAGGTGACTTTGCCATCAACACCAGAACACACACTGTAACTGAGGTTGGCTTCTGTACAGTATTTATAGTGTGTGTGTGTGTGTGTGTGTATGTTTGTGCATGGTGTGTACCCTTTAAGAATGCAGCCTAGAAATGGCTGTTGAATGCCACAAGTAGTTTTCATTATAGTGCTATTCGAGCTTTTTGACATTTCCATGCCCTGTGCCACTCGACACAGTGTTTCTGCCAAAACCCGCCTGGTCACACAGTCCTGACCTTGTCGGACCATGACAAGCATGCCATCACGCTGATGATCATCATTATAAACACTGTGGATGTGTGGTAAAAAGATGAGCCATGGTGCAGACACTGCAGGGTGACTGGGTGACTCCCGGTGGTGCCAAGAGGACTAAATGTTGTAGGCTATGTATTTGTGTATTTATTTATATATGTGATGAAGGTGCTGGGACAGAAGATGTTTGGTCCAGTACATGCTAGAACACACTGCAGGAAATGTAGCATTCAGAGATACCGCGCATACTGCTGATTTCATCAGCACTGATCCCCAGGTGGGTGGTGTTTATTGGACTGGGAAAGATCCAGATGCATCATGTTGTTATTTTTACATGGAAAAAATCTACACACTGACTTCAAACATTTGTATCATTATCACTCAGATTCTTTCCTGTTATTGTATTGCTCAAATGATCCAATTACAATGATAAACTCAAGGAATGGTTCAAAATTTTGGGAAATTCTAATACTAATACTAATTTATTTTCTTGTACAGAATAAAATATCACTCCCATGTCTGTCCATTAAATACAAATCCAGAGCCAGGAGACAGTTAGCGTAGCTTAGCATAAAGACAGAGCCAGGCTGGAAACAGCCAGCCTGGCTCTGTCCAAATGTAACAAAAACTTCCTACCAGCACCTTTAAAGCTCACTAACTAATATGTTACACCACATTAGTCTAATCCACAAGAATACTTATCGTAAAAATGGCATGTTTTTTACACTTTATGCTAAAAGCTAAGCTAACCGGCTGCTTAATAATTTTGAGCATACAGACATGACAGTGGAATGGATCTTCTCATGTAACCATTGGCAAGAAATGGAATAGGCAGATTTCCCAAAATGTCATTATTTCAACAGAGAAATTAATATAAAATTACAACAATTACGATATAACCAAGTGCAAATGTGAAAAATAAAAAAAGGCTGAAAAGTAAGTGATACTGTATAATAAAACAAGAACAGCATAACATGATTTAAATTCTTTTCATAAAAAGCTCATATAGGCTCATACTTTAAATTTAAATCCCGCCTCTGTTAAATCTGACTGTGCAAAATGAAAATAAACAAACTTAAGCAAACAAAACCCAGACTACAGGCACCTAATTAACCATATGTGCGCACAAACCGCAGTACACCATAACAGTGTTGTTTGGGGGCTGCCAGGCTAGTTGTGCCGTGTCAACACACAATTCTTTCTAAAGTGACAAGCAGAGGGGCTGACATGTTCAGAGTTGTTTCACTTGTTTCCTTTTTATACACAAACAACCTCCTACTGTCATCACTCCATCCTTCAAATACCAAAGGGCCCCCTTAAGAGCATGGTCTCAGTGATGGCCTCTATACAGGCCCCATGATTTCTCCTGGAAAGCACGTCCCCAAGGAGGGAACTGTTACTCAATGCAAACCCAGGGTTTTTCTCCATTTTTTCTGTAAGCAGCCTCACATCCAGAATAACAGAACATACCCAAACAGACTGCTGATCTTGCTGTCATTACCACATTCTCAACCAGGAAGTTTTACTTCAGTGAAAGGTGCCTTCAGATGGACAATGCCCACTTTCCCCCTCATGTCTTGTGACATTAGTATTGCATTACACTCTGACTGACATCTCAACACTCCCCCCCTGAATGTATTTTACAACTGGAAGTCAATCTTTCACCCTGTAAACCTGCTGGCCTGTGTCAGTGTGCGTTAGTGGGTGTTTTCTCACAGGTTATCACTCTCACAGCTGTTTTTTCTTGTTCTCTGGCTGTAATTTAAGCTACTCTGTGATGATAATGGATTTAACAGGTTCCCTTTAACAGCGCTCTGACCAGATGTGCTCAGCAGCCTCGGGATAAACTGCTAAGTATCACGTTGTCTTCATTTCGTCTAAGGTGGTCCTCTATTTTCAACCAGGTAAGGCTTACCTGGAGGTCCTCGCCACACCTCTATATTAACCTTAACTTTCCTGTCATGTACAGCACCTCACCTGACAGTTATTTTCCTACCCTCATGCATGGTAACATAGCCTCATGCCTGCTCTGATCCTTGCCAAACTCTTTTCTTCACATATCAGCCACTCTATAAACTCAACCTGAATACTCAAACCAACAGCACAGCGATGTGCTGATAATCTTGTTTTCAAATACCTTAAATTCCACATTCCTTTTACAAAAGAACCTTCTTGACTAAAATAAATAACTTCGCTAAATCACGTTCTTGTAGTAAAGTATTTAGACTTTCTACACTTTCTTGTAGTCAAGTATTTATATTTCACCATGTCAACTTGTTGTAAAGGTATAGCTCCACATTTTGGGGAAAATGTTGGATTAGAAAAATGATACCACTCTCATATATGTTCGTCTAATATTAAACTAGAGCTAGGAAATGGGCAGCTTAGTTTAGGATAAAGACTTAAAATGGGGAAACAACTAGCCTGGCTGTGTCTGAAGGTAACAGAATCTGCATACCAGCACCTGTAAAGCTCAACAATGAAAATGTTACATCTTGTTTGCTTAATGTGCAAAATAAACAAAGTGTAAAAACATCAGATTGTTGTTTTACTCAGCGTTATGTGTGGGAAACCCTGACATGTGAATGCTCTACCTGTGCCGTCTTATCTGTAGTTTACTCCTACTGTTTCCTCCAAAATGTGGTCACATATCATTCTCATTTAAGATAATTAATGCTGTGTATTATTTTACAAATTGACCAGATTCCTGAAATATGATCCCCAGTGAAGTTGGGGCTACTCTGGAGTTTGACATAACATTTTCTGAGAGGAAACATTTTCCAGGTTAACAAATCTTTCAATATCTTTTGAACAAGGATGAGTATAGAGTTCTTGCATTCACTTTATGAAGCATCTCAACCCAAATGACCACAAAGCCAGCATTTCTGCTCTCTTAACCTTTCCCAGATGTGCGAGTCAACAGGGAGAAGTGGGTGTGGACGAAGAAGGTGTAGCAATGAGATGGGAAAATAGTGCTGAAAAAGAAAGAGTGGAGCACTGGGAGAAGGAGAATATGGCACGGTGACTAAGGAGGGGAATGAGGCTGTCACTGCCTCCAGGTGTGCAGCAGGGGGCCAGAGGTAAGAGAGATGGGGGTCTGTGCTGTCTGTGTGGTGGGACCACAGGGAATGACAGAATTATTACGATGAGCATCTGACAGGAAATAAATACAACGTGGGCAGAATCGCCAAGAGGTAGCCGGCCAGACATTGTTGAAAACTACAATAAATGTACAATATGGGTTAAGAAAACTTTTTTGTGTAATATACTGCGCTGGAGAATTCATGACCTTTGCTGCTCAGACTCAAAATACAACATTTATTTCTTCCAGAGGGCATCTGACAAATACTCCAATTTTAATGTTACTGTTGGTTTCTTCATTTTTTTAAATTAACTATGCTGTTGACCAGTTTAATAAAAACTGTTAATTAGAGATAATTCTTGTTGCAAAAAAATTAAATTAACTGAGTGTCTGTCTTTTCAAAATTGCTTCATTAATGTTGCACATTGAGGTTGTTGGGATGCCACTGTGTTGCCTATATTCCATCATGTTGTGTCTGGATTTGTTGTGATGTGCTGATTAACAGATGGGGCAGGAAGACAACTGGATACCTTAGTAGCTCCGCCGGTTAAGGGTCATCCATCCTCTGTCATTTGTACATGGATATTTGAGAGGAAAAGAATGAAAGGCATGGAGAGCGCAAAGTCAGAGGAGAGCGGTGACTTTGAAGAATCCTCTTTGTATATGTCATTGTCAAGAGTTTTCTGCCAAAGTGGACTCGGGACCCCCTAAGCAACACAAACCATAAGCTGAAACACTCCATGCCACTGCTTCTGACACAGTCAAGGAACAACATGAAAGAACATTTTTCTCATTCTGCTCAAGACATGACTTATGTGGCATCCTTTTCGGTTGGCGGCTTCTTTTTCAAACACAGTGTTGGCTTGGTTCCTGGCATCTCCCAGTCTATCAATTAAGTAAGGATAATGGAAAGGCAGGAAAATGTGAGCAACAATCAGAGAAAAATGCTAAATTAGCTTCAAACAGGGCAACTTAAACATTATACGGTTGTGTTCACAATTTAACTAGCTTGAATGTCTGGACATAAAAATTGAAATCTCTTTGTAGCTTTGGGGTAACTACATGTGTTGCCTTGATGTGGTTTCAACATCCCTAAATGACTCCACAATAATGGAAGCAAATGACTGTACTAATGCTTCCTGGCCAGGAGATCAGGATATCGCTCATTCAATATGTAATTCTTCCTGACCACTAAACACACAGACAGCAGAGGCTTTACAAAAGCTGTGTCACAAGTAAATAAAAAGAATGAATGTTAGGGAATTCTTTTAGGTTATGACAAGGTATCAATCAGTTTAAAACATAGACGTGTTAGATTAAATATTTATCAAACCAGAATCTTCTGCCTCCAGTGTTTTTTTGTACAAGCCACTTTCCTAGGAGGTGGTTAGATCTCCTAAGAAGATCTCTTAAGTCACTGGACTGTTGTTTTGATTGAACAATTTTCACTGTTTATCCTGAGAGTGGCCTGGTTCCAGACCTCTAAATTGTTACTCAGATCTCCAGTTTCTTTAGTGATTCAAATAGGCCAGTTGTTCTGCTCATTAACTGCTGTTCCCCTTGTTGGAGAAGCAACCGCCAATCAGAGCTTTGTAAGCAAGAATAAAAATGAGAAGGTCTGTTTTCTGTGCCAGAGCCAGAAAAATTGACACCAAAATGGCCACAAGCATGAATATGATTGAGGCAGCTATGCTAGTTATTACAGAAATAACAATTGTTAAATCTGCATATTTATTTACATTCATCCTGTAATGACTTGGAATATCTGCATCAAATGTGTCAGTCTTTCCTGTAGTTGTATAGAGACATTTCAGTTTAGACCAAAGTAGTGGACCGGCAGACTGACCGTCATTGCCATTCCAGAGCGACGCTGCTAATATGGTTACAATGCAATACTTTGGCTCCTCAAAAAACGATCCATTTAACGTAAAAATTCCAAATTCAGTTTTGACAATGCAAATTAAGATACAGAACACATTCTTGACGCATGACTGCACATACATACATCTACATGTGTTTTGATAATTTCAGTTAAAGGGGGTCAAACAGGAAGTTAGAGCAACATCCGTGAAAAATATATTTTCCGATCTATACCATATAGACAAAATATCCCTTCAGTGTTTTTAAATGAGCATGTAATGCAAACTAGTGTTTGCAACAGCCAAAGGGAGCATATCTATACGTCATTATCCTTAGCTGTCTAAAAAGTAATATTATTTGGTATGTTTTTTTAAAATGTGACCACCATGCTCCTATGAAAAAGAAGGTAATTTAATTTCCAGCAGGGCCCCATTCCACAGAGGCATACTTTGCTTGGAGCTGATCCACCAGGATCTCCTGGCAGGATGTAAAGATCACAGACCAACACATGCTGTCTGTTGGGAACACCACACAGCTCTCACTCTGGGTACATGTCTTACATATTGCCATTTATTTCTTTATTGCAGCTGTAAAGGATGACAAATATAATTTAATTTTCATGCTAAAAGACTGGTTCTGAAGGCTGAGCCCCTGGACATGCGCCCCGAGGTCCCTCTAAACTTTCACTGTGTCCCAAACCTACTTAATATGGATACAACATACACATTCTTGTGCATGTCTTAATAAGTCAGTGGGGATTTAGGTTATTGTGATTTTCATTATCCTTCAGTTCACTTTTGGGATTCAGATATGTCTCAAAAATGAGGTAATAAAATTACACCCCTGTGTGGGATGAAAGATAACTGAGGTTGTAATGCATCCAAAAGTCGTTGTATGAACTATATAAACATATTACAAGGATTTTGGCTATTGTAAAACTTCAAACTGATAAAGTAAGCTGTTCTGTGTCAGTGTGTCTGAAGGAAATCTATTTGAAGATAACACAAACATTGCTAACAAACACTCTTTTCAAAAGGCAGACACCTGGGGTCTGCCATTTGATAGGCAGTCAGTGTGATTGCAATCTGGCAGAAGTCCTGGAGAAAAGTTCAGAGACCAGTATTAGACTGTATATGGTCCGGTTAGAGGTTGTCTGCATCTTGTTCAACAGAATTAGCACCTGGACAGACAGCTTAACTTTGATTTCTCCAATAATTTTTGCAATGTACTGTACCAACAATCCCCTGCTGGTACAGTTGTACAATGTATGCTACTTTCACTTACCAGGTAATGTTATGATAGCATTGGGCTCGTTTCTGTTTTCTGTACTGCTTAGGATAGAATCAGCCTTATCTGGCTCATTGTCTGTAGTTTCTGTAACGTTAACGTTTTTGTCATCTGCTGCTGCTGCAGCGTCACACAAAGGTCAGGGGCAGGCTTATGAAAACAGTGTAGTTTGAGTTTGCTTTCATTTCATATCTCCTTTAGTGATTCACATTAGTTCATTTTAAACTTTTGCCAAACAATGGTATTATTGTTTCATTGGTAGGGGACCCCAGATCACAGGCCAAGGACGCCCCAATGATCTAAAAGTCAGTGCTTCGCCACACAGACAGGGGGTATTTATCAATGAAAATGTTAAAGTTCGGTCACAGAATGACGTTAAGTATCCTCGCGCTTTTGTAAGTAGGTATGTGGAAAACCTTGAGTGTTCCTAGTGGGTATACGGCGTATACCTGCGTGTTTACATGTGTGAGGCTGACTTTCACGACAGTCTATACTGTCTTCTAAGAAAACTAAAAATATTCAAATGGTGGATCATTGTGTGGGTTATTATGAGGATTATCATGAGTCATTTCACTTTGACTTCTCTGTATTTATTCAAACTCGAGTACACAGACGAGGAACTAAATCAAAAAGAAGAGGAGACACTTAAAATGGAGGCAGAAAGGCAACAGGAGGAAGACTTTTGCAGAGAGTCAGGCCTGTTGATGTCAGGCTTTGAAAATAGATGTGTCCATGGATGGGAGCGATCCCAGCTGTGTAACTACAACAAATGAATTTGCAGAGCATATCAACATTGTCGTCCTGCAGACTTTGTTTAACCCCCCCAAAATCAACTGGAAGAAAAGACAGAGGCCAGCTAGACCAAAAGCTAAGCTCTCCACAGGGTAAGAATAAGTCATTACAACAACTACAAAATGTGAGACCCACCAGCTAAGAACCCTAGCATCTATACATTTTCTATACATAAACATACAGCATCTATACATACACATTTTCCTGAAACCACAATGTCAAATTACAACTGTGTGTTGAATAATCAGCCTCAGCTATAAATAACATATTTTTAAAATTATTTTAAAAAAATATTTAAAAACAAATCTCAGAGTAGCTTTTCGGTCAACTTGCAATTACCCACAAGTGGAGGCTGTATCATCCAGCAGTAGCACAGTGTGTATGTTGTCATATTATTCTTGCAATTCAGAAACTTGGTACTTCTTCTCTAGTTCGAACACACGTAAGTGGAAAACTATCCACAGCCACACACATGTAAACAAACCGATGAGCAACTGAAAATAAAGATTCCTATGCAGTTAGCAATAACGGCATTTCCAGACGACTATATTCTGTGTTTAATTTTGGTCAGACTCAGTGAAAAGTGTTTGAGAAGATTCATGGAAAAACAATGTTAATTTGTAAATCTGTAGGTAGTGTCGGGTTGTTTGTGAACATTTGGATCAAAGAATGAATCTTTAGAGCAAATGTTTTTAATGAAGCAATTCTAATGATTCCATGCATTTAGAAGAACTGGTTTCAGCATCACCAGCTGTAGAAGGCTGTTTACCGCAAGCATCTACAACGGAAGTGGCGAGTGCAAAATTAGCGCAAGCAGTGGAGCTACAATAGTGGAATTTTCCTTTAAGACATCAAATGCAACCAGATATTACCAGAAGTCAGATATTATAGTGGGACTGAATGTGGATAAAGCAGATGTTTTACATCTGGGCTTATATTCATTAATACTAGGAGGACAAATCACTGGTGAAGTAAGGTCAGTAAAAGAATTTTTAATTTATAGACCAATGTGACAATGCCTGCTTCAAAAGGCTTCATAAAATAAAAAGATAAAACAGGTCATCGTTATGTTTGTCTTGAGTACAAACAAATACAATAAAACCCACAACTCTATCTATTTAAACGTTATAGACTTGCTAATTAAAATATAAAATACAAGTTTGATGAGACACAGTCTCCCCAGATCAGTTTTCTAATTATAGAAAACAATTTCAACATGATACAAAATGAAAAAAATGTCACTTACCACAGTTACACTGAAAGCTGTTTTCATATTCCACATGAGACCTTTTAGAATAGTAAAATAACTTTTCATACAGGATCTGGTGCCATTGGGAAATGAAACTGCCTTAATATTTGCAGTTAAAAACAGTAAAGCCCACCAAAGAGACTGTAGAGCCTTCACTAGCTTGTAATAGAGTAGCAAATATTTTGACAGTGTATGAGTTTAATGACACTGGACTATCCTATTACTAGTGGCATGCAAACTCTATATACCTGCTGTCAGTAAATGCTTTGTTGCCTCGGGCTAAGCAGATATTACTTCAGGGAAAGGAGTCTCATTTAGCAGGCAGGTAATACCGTCTGTGTCCTCAGAGACAGTTGTCTGCTATCTAGATTTGAACAACGGTGTTCACAGCCCAGAGCGCAAGAGTTAACATGATTTTCTGGATGATGACAAAGGTATGTCCTCCTTCTAAGTGTGGGCTATTGTGTTAAAGATATAGTATATCTGTTTCACATTACTGTGCCTTCCTAGGTTTACCCTGCGACTTGTTCAACATATAGCTCCAATAATCAGAGCCACATTTCTGCTGCAGGGAGGGAGCTTTTTGGACTGGGATATATATGAGGTCCAGGCAGTGATCATACTGTCAAATTGCAGTGGATGATTATTCTGTGCTGGTTAAAAAGTCTCCTGAACGAAGCATATGTAATAAGAGCAAAACAGGATTAATCATGAATGTATTGTTTTCTGTCAGTCTTCAAAGGAATAGTTTGGACATTTTTGGGAAATGCTGTATTGTCAAGAGATGAGAAGATTGATACCACTCTCGTGTTTGTATAGTAACTATGTAGCTGAAGCATAAAGACTGGAAACAGGAGAAAGGTAACACCTCCAAAGGTCACTGATTAACATGTGATATCTTGTTTGTTTAATCCATTCAAAAATGAAAGAAACAACTTGCCGTTTCACAGGTGGTTATGTTCTTGGTATGGACAAGAAGCTTCTTGTAGTTAATACATCATGTAAATTAGTTTGTAAGCTTCAGAGTCGCTGGGACGTTGGTGGATTTTTTTTTTAACTTTTGAAGGAGCCAGGCTAGCTGTTCCAGTCTTGGTGCTAAGCTAAGCTATCTGGCTGCTGGCTGTAGCTTCATATTTACTGTACAGACATAAGCATCAGGACGAAGCAAGAAAGGGAATGTCTAGAAAGTGAGTGTATTTCCCAAAATGTTGAGCTATTCTTTTAGTTAAGTTTTATATTTTCTTGACCCTTCAAAGCTTAGATTAGGTATATAAAACATAAGTTGTGAAATCATTTAACCAACTTTTCTGATGTTTTTGCCAAGCAAACTGTAAAAAACTGACCCATTATCAAAGAAGTCTACAAGGATATAAACTTGTGCAAACTTGTTGCCCTACAAAAGTACATACAAGTGTCTAATAGCTGTTAGTGACATGGCTTTTATCCAGCTTTCATTTAATTGTTGGCTCTGCATAAAGCACAGACACAATTTCTTTTGATGTTTCAAAGAGATCCTCCTCAGATCAAATATCTGAAGATTTCCTGAGGATCAGTTGTAGAAGAGCTCTAATAGTGATTGAATCATACAGAATACTTATAAAAACAACACATAGATTTCCTTAACCTCTAACAGGTGGAGTGGTCAATCCAAAAAGAGTTCCTCAATCAGTATCATGGAAAATGTACTGTACATAATATGTGCACTGTTGTGTAAGTCAGATAAACCAATGACATGTGCCCCTGGAGGATGAAGACAAGTTGTACAGCAATGGCAAACCATCATTTACTGCTGGAAAGTTTCTATGATAAAACATTTTTTCGTATGATGCACTTACAGGTTGAGATTTATAAATCTGTCAAGATGAAATTCTCTCTGGAGATGAGTATGAGACGCTCCAAAGAGTTATCTCTATTTGAAAATGGAAACACTTCTCATTGTTCGTGTAGGGAGTGAAGCCCTGACATGATCCAGATGCAGCCAAAGTGCAATTTTTAGGAAAAGCCTTTGTGAACACAGAACATGAGGTCAGCCTGAGATTAGATTATCCCAGCAGGCTAACATTCAAACACAGAAACAAAATCTACAGTAATGTTATTGCCATATGCCATATTTTTTTATTTGCTCCCAAGTGCTGGTTGGTCAGTCTTTTGTCCAGAATGAAAAACAACTATATAGTGGATTTCCATTACATTTTTTACAAACATATTCCCCAGAGGAAGAACCCTACTGTCTTTGGTGATCTCCTGACTTCTAGCGGCACCATCAGGTCAAAAATGTCAACCTATTCAGTTAAATATTTTGAATCGCCATAACTTTTTGTACTGACATTCATGATTCCAGAGGTGCAAGGTAACAAAGTACAAATACTTTTTTACTGTACTTAAGTATTTTTTATGGTTTTGAACTTAACTTGATTATTTCAAGTTGTCTCAACTTTTAATTACACTTTGCTTTCTAAATCAATTAACGGCTTTTTACTGCACAAAACATCAACAAAAACACACGAGAAAAGCACGCAGCACACCTGAACTGATAATAAACTGACTGGTGCAAATCAACTTAGCGCCGTGATAGTAATCAAGTCACTCTCGAGCAGAGCCGAGGGGCCCCCGTCTCACTCTTGTGTCAAAGGTGAAAGCGAGTGTTAATGTCTACAACTGTGATAAGAGGATGATGAGGAAACGATCCTTCTGGGCACGAGCAGCAACATTAGCGGGACATGGATAGGATGGCGCTCCTCAAAGGCGAACAAAATTTTGAAACAAGACAGTGATTAAATACCTCTCAGTCAGTACAAGCACAGGCTCTAGCCAGTTAGTCAGTACAAGCACAGTTGATCCATATCATCAGCCAGTATTAGATGTACAGCCAGCATTGGATACAAACAGATAAGACCCTAATGTACAGTAACAGTTGCTGCCCCACCAAGTGACCCAGCAGATTGGTCCCCAGTCTTAATGAGGACTGAGTTAGGGTGCAGAGGTCTATTCGAACCAGCACCAGATTTTTTTCCATTTAGGCTTATTACATGAACAGACTGTTTTAAAGGAGGCAGAATTGTAGTGAAAGCTTTGCGGTGTCAGGTACGACTGTGTAGAAATGGTAAATTGTTAACAGGGCTCATGAGCCCCATAGCAGATTTTAGCTTAAGGCATCAGGGAGGTCAGGATCGGTTCTGCTCTCGCGCTGTGATTCGCAGCCAGTTTTTGTAACCGAGTGGTTACGTAACTGGTATAGTTTTGCAATGTAAACATCTAAAAACTGAGGCGCAACCTTGCTCTGTTTGAGACTGTGAGCCTTACTTTATAGGAGGTTCTGATGTTAATATCTGTGTGGATTTGTAGAGAGATTTCTGCCTTATCACAAGTGTTTTCATTTAGTTTTGGTTTCCACCTCTGTGTCCACCTCTGTGTCTCATCATAACACGCAGTTCCAAATGAGGTTCTGTGTCTGTCAGACGGTCTGAATGGGATACTACTACATCAGCAGAGCAATAATGCAGGCTAATCCCCCGCACAGGGTAGAAAATATCCACTTGTCCTGTTGCAACTCAGTTTCCTTTATTCTTTATATATCTTGTGTGAATTTAAAAAGATAGGTTGCTTTTTGCAAGATCAATAGATTTTAATGTGTAGTACGTTTTACTTTTGACACTTAAGTACTTTTAAGCCAGGTACTTTTTTTTACTTTTACTGGAGTAGATTTATACCGGATGACTTTAACTTTTACTTGAATAACATTTTAGGGTGGTATGTACTGTACTGTACTTTTACTGACGTAGGAAAGTTGAGTACTTCTTCACCACTTCATGATTCCCAGATGACGAATCCTACTGACAGTGGCCATACCCTGAATTTTCCTCTAGCACATTTGTGATTTTGAGGTAAATGTCTCAACAGCTACTGGATGGATTGCCATGAAATTTGGCACACACATTAATGTGCCCCTCAGGTTGCCATGTAGCATTTTAGGTGATCCTTTGACTTTTATCTAGCGCCACCATCAGGTCGAAACTTCCATTTATATCTAATACTTTGGTTTATGACCAAGTATCTGCAACTGACATTCTGATCAGCCTCAGCAGTTCTTTAGAGTTAGCAAATATTAGCATGCTAACATACTGAAGTAAGGTGGTAAACATTACAACTGCTGAACATCAGCATGTTAGCATACACGTGTGCATGTTATCATATTGATGTTAGCATTCAGCTCAAAGCACTGTTGTCCATAAGTATGGCCTCATAGAGATGCTAGCATTGCTGTACTATCCTATCCTAGTAGACTCTAGTTTGTGTGATTCAGTCTTTCCAGAAATGAACTACATAACTTATAGTGAAAATATTACCCTGATTATCCTTGCTAGAAAAACCCAAGGTAGAAATCTCCCATCTCTCAAACAGCTGTGGGGTCAAAACATGAAAGAGCTCATGACACACTGATCAAAAATAGGGGACATGAGGGACCAGAGTCTTTGATGCTTTTGTGGTTGTTTCTTTCCTGTACAATCACATGGGGAGACTCTGACAACAGGGTGTTTATCAGACAAAGAGACCTAAATCAGCTGAGATGAGACTGTGTTTGTTCTTGCCTGTACTTCACTGTGTGTTGTGTTTCTGTGTTTCCTCGCTGTTCACTGTCATCTTTAATCCTTTTCTTTGTTCCTACCATCACAGCCCATGAAGATCCCTTGTGAACCCGCGGTGCTTGGGATCATTTTGCTTTCCACAAAAAAAGAGAAAATATCCCACATTTGTAAATGGGCTCTGGCCAGTTGGACGGGTTTCTTAAACAAGCATTTCAGCAGGGGAAAGGATGTTTTGCTCTTCTGAATCTCAACAGCCAACCGCATGGTTTGTGGACGAAACATGTTATCCAATCAGATCTAATTAGATCTTCACAATATTTTACACAGTTGACACATCTAAGCTGGTCTGATGAGTGCTAAGTGAGATCCCGAAGATTTCTTTTATCATTGATGCAACTGTTGTGAACAGTAGGGGATTTGTTCATCATAACATTAACTTGTTTCTTTTCCAAGTTTTTCCCTTGGAAATGATTTCTTGTCTTTTGCTAATGGGAATCAATGCAATATTAAGTCATCTAGATTTTTACCACTGAGCCTCTTTCTAAGGCCAAATAAATACAACTACCACAAAAAAATTAAAGGGTGAAAAAAGTATATTAAATTGGCTGCACTTTCACTTCTTCATTGCCAACAAGAGGATAGCAGATAATCCATCACAAAATACCACATAGAAAAGTTGTGAAAGTTCTTAAATCTATAGCAGAACTATCTTTGACACCATTGCAACATACAGCATATAGAAAAATAGCCAAGTTTATTTCAGAAATTTGAAGCATCTGGAGGACAGCATGGAAACTTTTTATCCAAACCCCTCCATCCAAACCTCATCTACAACACCAAAGAAGAGTATCTACAGTAGTGATCTACAGTAGAGTGACCAACAAAGACAGTCCAAGACATACTTTCATACTGTCTCAAATTTAGAGCCTAATAAGGTGTAATATCGGTTTACTGCAAGTTTTACAGATGTACAAAATGGTGACACACACACACACTCATGTTCTCCAGATACACACTGTCTCCAGTGCTGATGCATTTATCTGAGCGTAGGAATGTTTCCTCAAAGCTGGCAATATTTTCAGCCAATAAAGCAGGATTGTGTCACTTTTGAACAAAGAAATTGTCTTCTTAAAAGTGAAAAGTTGCACTCATAAGTAATAAAACACACCCTTGCTCACTTCAGTACAGGTTTTTTTCCTGCTACAGCCTTACTTGTTGTGACCAGTAGCTCATGATGTAGGTCATGATAGATAATGATTAGTTAATTAAGAAAAGAACGAGGAACGAATCAGCAACCACCTGATTATTGATGAATTGTTTGTACTTCCCTAATAATTCCTAATGGAAGACTATATACTAGATCAGGGGTGTCCAAACTACGGCCCGCGGGCCAACTGCGGCCCGTAGTCTGTTTTGAATTGGCCCGCAGTAAATTCTAAA
>JAPMOB010224634.1:0-14054 GCA_029875015.1 Lepomis gibbosus
ATGATCATGTGGCCTGTGACTCCATGCAGGGATTAACTCGCTCCGCCAGAGGAACAGATGGGCCCACACAGCAGTATCTGTGTATGCTGCGTGTGTGCATTCAGACTTCATGCCTCCTTGAGAATTTTCTGTTTATTTACCTGTTCCCGTGGAAGTCAATATGGAAAAACAGCTACTTTAATCTGATTACCTACCATATAAACTTCTCAGAAAGGCCTGCACGCCAGCACAACCACCCGCCCACAAATGCATGCGGGCGTGCCACAAGATTTGTTAATGAACACGAACGCACACGCCCACCCACGCACACACACCGACCAAACCACCCACACGGAAGTGACTGTATGTTTGCTGCAGATAGTTTGCCAGGAGTGGCTGCTGCCTGTGGTGAGCTCCGTTATGTGACATATGGCACAAACACATGTCAAAACAGAAAAGCTCCACATTGTGTGACCATGGTCATGCTTTGCTCATGTCTCATGTGGATATGAAGACAGGTGTGAACTTTGCACTTTGTAATGGATCAATCTGCCTATAAAGGATCAGAAAACTGTAATCATCACAATGTCCTAGAGGCTAAGGAGATCTTGTATTGTCCAACCAAAAGCCAAAATATTGAATTGACTACAAAGACAAAGACAAGCAGCACATTTTCACATAAAGAAGCTTAAACAAGAGAATGTTTAGATTGTGTACGCTAAAAACCACTTAAACCATTATCAAAGTAGCTTCCAATAAATCTTCTGTTGACTAACTAAGTGATTAATCGACTAGTCATAGCAGCACTGTTTGCAACTTTACCTGTGTGTGCGTCAGTGTGAACTGTCGCGTCACATATGCCAGGTTACACTCCTCCGAGTGACACTTCACCCGCATGTGCCCGTAATCCTTGGCTTCCGGTGGATGCGGCCAGTACTGGTGGCACTTGGTCTGCAAGCGTATATGACATCACCGACAAATTACATTACATCTGACATTAGTCATCAGTCAGGGCTCAATTTACTACTGCTGCTGCATCAGCTGCGCTCCGCTCTCATGAAATCAAACTCATATTCAACAGCTTGGTTATGTTCCGGCCCGGCAGTCTAAGGAACAGAAAGCAATTCATCATGAGCAGGATGTGAATTGATTGTCAAATCTTGTGTGTGTGATCCTCAAGTAGAGAGAAACTCTGGGCACTTGGCAAATATCAGGGAAATGATCAATTAATGAAAGCATCTGGTTACCAAGCAACAGCTGAGAAAGAGACATCTTCATTTAGGGGGACCTTGATATGTCGCTGCCTCTGTCTCTGTTGTCTTCACTCTCACATGATTTCTTTCATTGGCATCCTGCTCACTTTACATTTAGCTGTTCCCTACACTGTGAAACCCTGTAATTACTCACAACTGTGTCGATGTTTTATTTTTGCGTGCAACCATCACCGCTGAACCCTGTAATTACAGTAATCATGTATCAAATAAAACATCATGTAATAACGTGCAAGTAGCTCAGCAGTAATCACCGTGTTAATGCATTGATGATATCGAGCAGTGTAATTTCAAATGTTCCTCTTGCTGTTTACTCATTTCGATCCCTGTGTAAATGTGGCTGTTTACAGTATAAAAGTATGAACGTGTAGAAGTATATATACCCGTCCCCTCTCTGTCAGAGTTGTTAGCATGATGATGGTGTGTGTCTGTTGCTCCCAAACAGTCTGCCAAAATTGAGTGCAGGTCTGTGGCAATGGACCCTGAGTCGCAATATAACGTAAACATACACCAGACACTGGGGGCGCCACCTAAGAGACACACAAATAAACACACACACACACACACAAACACACACACAGAGGATGAGTTTACATTAAATGTCAGACAGGGACAAGACACACAATATCAGAGATGCGCACTGTGATGTGGCTGGCGTTGATGTAGTCCTCCTGGCCCCGGAGCACCACTCTGGTAGCATCATCTGAAAGGAGAGCAGCATGTGAGGACCAGATAAGGGGGTTATAGGGTGCCAGGTAGAGGAGAAACAAACGGCTGGGCACACACACACACACACACACACACACAGATCGTCAGAATAACTTACAAGGTAAAACATCCTTATATCGATTCTTGTCCATGTTCTCAGAGAGCTGAGCACAGCTTAGTGACAGACCAGGCTTCCTCCGGTATAAATTCTAGAAATTCCAAGCACACACACACACACAAGTGTAAACACACACAGAGAAACATACACAAACAAAAACTACAAATTCCAGGCCAGTCACGATATCTTTGTTTTAGATTGCCAGTTGCTGAGTCCCAGTGAAGATTAGGGGCCAACATCTGTCCCCAAATCAGCACTTTAAAGGCTTGTTATGGTCCCCCAAATAAGTGAGATGGACAAACTAAACTAAAATCCTGCTTAAAATAAAGACGTATTTTGGGCTTGCTTTATGTACACATTCGTTCTTTCACTCCCATCTGCAATTCAAATACCTCAAAATGGAAGCAGAGTGTGCCAGACTGTATTCCTTTCTCCAGCTGTCTCATTGATTCCTCCAGTGTCGTGACCCGCTCTGACTGGCCAGATGACAGCGGCTTGTTTCCCTGCGATTGGCTGGTGAGTGTGAGGGCGGGAGGTAACTGCAGCAGGGGTGCCACCCGGCCAGGACCTGGAATACAAGGACAGTTCAAGGCTGTGATAAATATTCATAGAAACATGTCAAGACAGTGCGCACATTTGGATCACACCCCACTTCTGCAGTTCTGTCTTTCTGTTACACACACACACACATATATATACACAAACACAGACACACACATATATACACACAAACACACACATAATAACACACACACCTTTACGTTTAATAAGCAAGGCCAGCTCTCTGGAGTGCGACTCTCTGCTGGCTCGTATGAACATGACAACCTGGTCATGTGTGTGTTCAGAAATGTCTCGGCCGTTGATGAGCACCACCAGGTCTCCTTCCAGGAGTTTGGGCTCACATCGACCTGCCTGCAAAACAACACAGGCTCAGTTAAAAGCTGACGTCTCTATACCACAATATCTATCTTTCAGATTACAGCTTGACCAATAAATCGGCTGATCTTAGATTATTGTTATATCGTATCAGTGGATATGTCAGCTGATAAGTACAAAGAAATACCAAACTGGGTTTGAGGTACTTTAGAAACAGTATCACCATTAGATTTCAACTGTAAAAAGTTTTGCTCAGTATGTATCTTGGTCACAATTTAAAAAACAAACAAATCTGTGTGATCTGAATCAAGATATTTTGTGTTGATATTATATTTTGTGTTTATGTTTAAAAAAAATCAGAAACCAGTATATCGTTATCAGATTTTTTATCAATATCTGTTTCTTTTTTTGAATGATAAATTAATCTGTGTGTGAAAAGTGAAAAAATGTCCAGTGTCCTAAAGCCATAGCGGACATCTTGAAATTGTTTGCTTTGTCTGACCAACAGTCCAAAACTCAAATACATTCAATTTCTCATTGGCATTTTTGCTGACTTACACAATTAATCAAAATAGTTGCTAATTCATTTTCTGTTGAGAAACCAATTAATTGGCTTACCTTTACATCCCTTTTCAGCCCATTTCAGTACATCAGGCTAAATATACATCCACCAGTCCAGACTATGTTTACATTTCATCATAAAGCTTCTCTGACACAACCAGGAGACACCAGCCTGTCAAAACACAAACACTTCTGAGTGCATTCTTACCGGAGAGTCAGGTTTAACATGGGATATGGCTAGAGGCATCTTCTGATCCACCCCACCCTAGGAGGAATTGAGAAATGATATGGAGCAAGAGTGGAGGAGTGACAACACAAACATAATGTGTGAGTAAAACAAAACCTAAAACATTCAATTTTATGCCCTGTGTAGTGACGGTTAGAGACACACAAAGAGTTTAAGACTGGGACCCACTTTAACATTGAAGCCAAACTTGCCCTCGTGATCGGGGGCAATACATATTAGCATCAAGTCACCGTCACCGAGAGCTCCCTGCATAGACACAAGTACACAAGAATCATCTCACATATGTGCATGCATAAACAGTAAAGCAGTTATTTAGAGGTGATGATGAGAGAACGGACCTTATCGTAGTGGTGTAAGCTGTGATCACCATCCTCCTCACCTATACTGTCATTAGTTTGCAACAAAGCCTCATCTGTCTCATGATTGTACATGCCAGAGAGCCTGCAAGAGATGAAATAAAGAGATTACTTTCAATCAATTTTCTCTGATTTGAGGATGAACAGATGACTTTCAGATGAGATAATAATATAATGCTGATATTCTAACCATTTTTCTTCTACTGTAACACACGTCAGGGCTGAATGATTTTGGGAAAATAATTTCTTTTAACCAATATTGTGATTATGATTTAAATAGGAATTATTTTCTATAAAAGTTGTACATGGTGGTCTTCACAGTATTAATCATACTAGGTTTATATAATGATCACAAATTGAACCAGTCTCTGTCTTTTTAAACATCCAGATATCAAAATGATACTTCTTTCTCAAATTAACCATCTTTGGCTGAGGCTAATTAGTGTAGAAAGATGCATATATATGCAGATAAAATGATTAATCTTTCAGCCATAACAAATGTTTCACCACCAAAGCCCACTCAACTGAGAGGGAGGTTGAGCAAGTGCCTAAGAAGAATATAGACACCATTTCTGTTGTAACTGTTGCGGTGAACCGTCTCCCTCACTGTCCTTGCTGCTGCTCACAGACGCCCTGTACGTGTAGAAGACATCCTCCCCCTCTGACATGTCTTTCAGGTCATTGCTGAACTCAACCGAGGATGGGCGAGGTTTACTGATGCCGTGGCGAACTCGAGGACTCCGCCTGCCAGAGAGACAAACCATGAGGTCAAAACTAGATGAGTGTAATAAAATTGTAAAATATTATATTGAATGACAGGACACAAAAGAAAAAGGAGACACTGGGGCCTTGACAAAAACTGCAGCTTCTCATTATAGCTGGGGATGATTGTACAGGTCGTACCAGTTGGGGGTGGTTGGGGGCGATCTAGAGGGCAGACTCTTGGTTTCAAGATGCTCTGATGAAATGGACCTCAGCAGGACTGGGTTCCACACCATCCCTCCCACCACACGCTGGCACACTGGACCACTGCAAATTAGGAAGGAAAAAAAAGAATGTTTATGACATGAATGCACAAGTGAATGCACGTCCAGGTGCACGCTCACCTCTCAGTTTTACTGTTGCCGAGGCCCAGGTGTTGTGTTATCAGCTTTCTGTAGGACTGAACTGTGCTGTTATTGTGTTTGGGGGTCCTGGCAGTCCGACTGGAGCTGAAGAAGGAGTGATGATCCACACATGACCGCCACAGGTTCTTACAGGTCTTGGGGCAAGGCAGCACCAGAGGCACCTCACAATCCTGGGTCTCCCCCTGCAACATACAGAGTTTTTTGTAATCCTTTATAATGTAGATTATATATACATATTCAAGGTCACATTTTTGTTGTGTAACTTCAGCTGCTCAGGTTGCATTTGCACTCTTCTCATATTTTTTATGAATGATTTATTACTTACTTACTGCCAAAAGTGTGGATATCAATAATTCAGTCAATGCCATATTCACATCTATGTAGACCAAGTGGTAGTCAAGCTTGTATTTGTGATTTTCTTCTTAAAAAATTTAAGTGTTGAGCCTAAATTCCTTTGCCCCACAAGAAAAAAAAAAACTTTTCTAATCTTAGCACTAATTACATCTCAGGTCAATATAAAATCAACCCAAAAAAATGTGCTGACTCCAAACATTTAATGGATTTACCAGCCAGGCGTGTAGAGCAATTAAAATCAGCAATTTCTTCAGGGCAGATCTTTAAACTATTTGGAACAAATAAACAGTAGAGGGACTTACATGTTTACGTTTCAGATGTATAAGAAAGCGTTTCCTCTTGAATGAAATCTTGATGATGTTCCCCCTGCATGAGAAGAATGCACTCGGTTGGAAGCTTACAGAAAATCCAGGAAACAAGCCATGCAATTAGTGGCATCATCACTCACCAGGGGAAGAAACTGGAGCAAATCATATTACAGAACATTGCAACGCCACTGGAGGCCAAACCCACCATCATAGGGATGTTGTTGGCGTCCTGAGAGAAAGAAAGTTGAGACAAAAAGTGACAAAGTGAGGAAGTTGAACTAGAGCACAAGATACTACATGACAGTTTAGTCGAGGCAATCACACTACCATGGCAGCATGTAGCTCCACTCCATACAACTCCAGGGTCCGTGCTGTGTTGAGGAAACACAACTCTGCCTCGCTCTGCTTCAGGCCCCTGGGAACACACACACACAGTCACACTGAACACCAGGAACGTACTGAACAACAAACCAGTTGTTTTTCAGTGGCAACTACATATAATGTCTGAACTGTCTAAATTACTTGTGTTGTGGATGCAGATCCTCCACTTTAGACAGGAAATCTTCATCCTGCTCAGGAATGAAGTGGCACTTTGAGAGGTAACCCGGGAGTCGGGATGGACAATGATTTCCCATTTCCGCTGCGGATGGGTGACAAAGACACTGAGCATACATAACCAGATCCACACACTGACATCTGGGGCACTGTAAGAGAGCTGCTGCTTACAGAGAGCCTCATCAACAGGAATAATTACTTACACAGTCATTATTAAGTCATTAATCATTTGTTTATCTAGGAAGAGATAGGACTTACACTGCACAGCATAAGAGGCCAACACTACAGCTGCACTCAGTGGACACTTCAACCTGCAAATCACAGTCCATGATTCTACACGGTAACAGCTAAATACAAACTGTGCACACGGGCATTGGTGGTTGAGATTGTGTGATTACTGACCGTCCTTCTCGAATGTCACTCCTGATCTGGAGGAAGTACAGGTGCCTGCAGAGAAGAGAAAGGAGGAACTTTACCAGCTCAAGCCTGTATTGTGTCCTGCAGAAACCCCGTTAAACATACTGGTGTTTTTAGCCATACTAGCAGCCTGGCTCTGGGGATTTCAATGTCCAGACTGAAATATGTCAACAACTATTCAGTGGATTGCAATTAAATTTTCTGCAGACAGTCATTGTCCTCTGAGGATAAATCTTACTAACTTCGACGATCTCCTGACTTTATATCTGTCACCAAGAGCAAGTCAAATTTGTATCTTATCCTGAGAAATTGCCATTAAATCAGGTACACACATTCAAGCCTTCCAACGGCATCATCAGGTCAAAATATGACTTTGTCCAACACTGTAGTTCAAGTAGAAATACCTACAAAAAGTAATGGTATTCCCATCAACCAAGGTTGTACTTTGTGTTCAGTGCTAATTAGCTAATGTTTGCATGCTCAGACGCTAAACTAAGATGGTGAACAGGCTAAACATCACACCTGTTGAATACCAGCATGTTAGCTTTGTCATTGTGAGAATGTTTTCATTAGCATTTACCTCAATATCCTGCTGTGCCTTTTAAATTTGGCCTCACAGAAAAGCTAGCATTACTAGCATTTAGAGCTTCCACTGTATCACATAAACAGGAATTTATTTATTTGGCCATGGAGTGAGCCAAATTAAAAAAAAAGTCAAAAATAAACAGACAACAACAGCTAAATCCTTAATTTGAATCCAAACCCCAACCGAAAATGACGTTTCAGATTAAAATGTCTCCAGATCAATGTCTAGTGATATATGACCACTACAAAATCCAACATACACTAACCTTGTCTGTTCATGCTGCAGAGAGTTAGGATCAGAGATGAAGAATCGTACTCTGAAGTTTAGATAAAAAGGGGAAGCAAGACCTGCAGAGAAATGTCATTTAGTCAAAAATGGCACATATCTAAGGTTGAAAGCTCGCATCACTCATCTACCAGACCTCTTCTCTCCTACACCTTTTATCTATAAAAGTATTGAAATATACTTTAACACAAAATGTAAAAAGTGTTTCTGTCTAGAGAAGTAATTCTTGGTAAAGGCAGTGAATTCTCTGGAGCCAGAACAAGCCAGATACCTTTTATCTGCTTCTTCAAGGGTTTCTCAGGCTCCAACCATCTCTGAGAGAAAGAAATTCATTAAGTGTAATGGTTAACTGGGGCTAAAATCAGCATTTATGTAAGCATACCCTGTGGTTATCATCGTCTAAACAGCAATCAGCGAGTGCAATACATTACAATCTCATCCCAAATGTGCAGCAGATGAACAGTGAGCTCACGGGAGAGTGTGTGTTGGCTGTGATAGAGGCGATGGCTGTGCTGGATTCTCTGATCTGCAGACTGAAGAGCTGCCTCTCTTGCAGGCCCAGGTGGTCGCATACTTGGTCCAACAGAACCACACCTTCATCCTGCTTCTGAAAGATGGAAACAACAAACAATATTAATACCAGCCAAAACTTTGAGTGACATTTAACGGTTGTTTATTTGTACATCTAAATATACTATGCCATATGTTGTAGCACTGCTTAATGTATATACATGGATCATTATTATGTTTTAAAGAATGTGTGAGTTTCTCTGCAGTAATTCTGAATGTTAAAAATTGATGTAAATCAGAAAGAAACATCAATAATGCATACTGCCAGGTGAAAATCTGATTTCCAAAAGACCATCTGCAGCACAGTATTCTGTAGTTTAACTATTCATTGTTTTATTAATCACTCTGAGGGATAAACCGCAGCTCATTCGCATTTTCTGTTACCGGAAGCGTATTCACATCACAAGAGGATCATATTTACTGTAAACTGCGGCAAACAGCATGTTGTTGCAGCAGGAAACACAATAATTTTGTATGCGTGTGGACACAACATCCAGATGAAGGTCAGTTTAAAACGGCCTCAAACACTTGTTCTTTTTCAGTGAAAATATGTGAAGAACGAAAAAAATAACCCTAATTTAAACAAGAGAAACACAGGAGGCGTAAAAAGACAGTAATGAAGGGTTTAATATTGGAATCCTTCTGCACATCATACTGTACCACCACAGCGCTCTCCCTACTCTCCCACCGTTCACATAAAAATGCTGCACAGCTGCCGTCCTAGAAAGCAATATTGTGATTGCCGTTCTGCATGCGTGTCAGTTGGGAGTATACATACTGCTGTCACACTGCATATGACCCATAATATGCTGATGTTGAAAAGGCTCCCAAGTGTGACAAGCTCCCTAAGCTGTGGGAGGTTAGTATGTCCTTTAAAAGCCAAGGTCATGGTTTTGAACAAGAGATGTGGATCAATGGGAATGGGAAAGAATAGTCGGCCACTAGATCATGCACTGACAATACGATCATTAGCAGAGCACAGAGACAGATAGGAGCAACACATGATCTCCTCATGGACAGACAGGAAACGCTATGTGTGTGTGTATGTGTTTGTGTTACGCACGCTGACTCTGAAGGTCTCGATTGTGCCGTCCAGCAGCTGAACTAGGCAGAGCAGGTCCAGTTTTGGCATGTCTGTTACCACGGTAACTCTGCCTCCCTCTTAAGAAGACAAACACCCTGCCCTCAGCTCCTCACTGAGAGGCGACCTGGAAACACACACAACCACAAAAAAATATTGTCAGATGTTTCCAGGCTGTTGTCTTCAATTGAAAGCACCTCCCTCAGGATGACATTGTGTGGTGAGTAATATATGTGCTGGATGGAGCATCGGGCTGCAGTGAGTAATGCATCGTGAATGCGAAGGAGTGACTGTGTGTGCGTGTATGTGTGTTTGTGTAATTCCTTATTATTTGGCCTGGGTCTGAACATGTCCCTTCCCTCTGCCTGCTGCTCTCCCTCTACGCCTCTCCGCCTTTCGCAGGCAGCTGAATGATAAGAATGTTAAACATTTTCAGAGTCGAACACGCCCATCTACAGGGCTACAGACTGATCTCAGAGCAGCCGCTGGACGCAGTGGATACATGCACTACTAATGCATGCAAGCCAATAACTTAGGCTGGCTTTGAGAATACCTACCAATGTGTGTGTGTGTGTGTGTGTGTGTGTGTGTGTGTGTGTGTGTGTGTGTGTAAGCAAGCATCTATATGCATGCAAGTGTATGCACGTACATGTGTCCTGTCTTGGTTTCCAGGTAAACGATTAATGGATCCAGGCCGACCTGCCTCTCACTGCTTCTGAAAGGACACAGTTAATGTTTGAACACAGTGACACACACTGAATATATTAAGAGCTGGTCCCAGTTTGTTGACTTGTTTTCCATAATAACCCTCTCACAGGCGGGCGTCTAATGAATTTACAAGTAAATGTTACATTTAAAAGCAGATACACCATGATTTAGAGACTATGACTTCACTGGGTGTTTTGCATCTCGCATCTATTTCTGATATGTTGAGGTTTGTGGTCACATAACAGCTACAGATGAGGAAATAAAGACAGTCTCACATTATGATGCTTTTAACACACATGGTTTTTCTGCCATGTCTTATCTCCACAAGTTAAATGTGTATAGGTCTATTATAGAATGTAACAACACCTAGAGCACATGGTAGAGCTAAAATCTATAGCCTACTTCACCTTCCAGTCTGACAATGAGTAAACAGGGCCTATCTCACTGTATTAGGCCCATATTTTTGTTGCCCGACTCCTAATCTGTAACGGACTCTGTGGTGACCCCGCTGTACTTTGAGCCACAGCGCGAACAAGGAACCTGTTGACAACCTGAAGTTTTTTGCAGCTACACCCAAAAGGAGGAACTGGCTCCAACTTTCCTCCAACCTCGGCTATACTTCTAACTACAACTTGACCAAGTGAATGTTTTCTTTGGGAAGAGAAGGTTTAAAAGACAAAAACAAGATGTGTACCTCAGTCGTCCCGCTTCAGAGAGGGATCATGATCCTCAGACTGTCCGCTGTGGAAATCTCGGTAGCCTACGGGGCGCGTCGGAAGGGCCAGGTATAGTTAGGTAAATATCCGGGATAAGTTTCTCATCCCTGTCTGCGCTGACTCCGCGCGGCCCCGCCCCTTAGCCGCGCGCGCTCCCGGTGGGATGCGCGCTCCAAGGGGCGCGCGCGTAAATTGTAGGAAATACCGTGCAGAGAAATACAAACCACTGCATGACAACAGTGGAGAAAGAAGTACCAAAGTCAGATCTTTTAGTTAAGTAAAAGTATAAATATCACAGTGTAGAAATAGTTTTACAAAGTAAAAGTAGTCATTATACAGAATTTCAGAATTATGTCTGTTAATTCTTTTGCTAGCTTGTAAATTTATCCCTTTATATTATCTTGTTTTAACTGATAACAATACATCATATCACATTAGTTCTTTAAATATTGTAATATCAATATGAATCTGCAAAGAAACTAGAAACTAAATTTATTAATGTAGCCTAATTGACAATATTTGCCTCTAAAACGAAATGGAGTAGAAGTAGAACATGGCATGAAAAGTGAAATGCAATTACCTCAAATTTGTAGTGAGTACAGTACTACATGAGTAAATGTACTTAGTTACTTTTCACCTCTGTATTACAATATATTCATTTGGCAGATCCGTGTGTCCAAAGCGACTGACAATAAGTGCATTTAAAACATAAGGAAGAGTTATAATTTATATACCCTTTAAAACAAAGACCTAAAATGGTCAGTGGTACAGTACAAGTGTTTAGAGATGTGTTTGTTTCTTTTTAAAAACAAGATATAACTCAGAAAAACAGACTCAGTACCTTTAACTGAATGGAAGCACTAATACCACACTGCAAAAATACTCTGATATATGACAGAGGAACACCAATGAAGAAAGGTCAGTGTTGAGTATGTGAAGCCTAAAATTGCATTCATCCTGACAACTTGTCTCTATAGAAGACACTGACAGTCTATAATTGAGAAGAGAGCCAGGTATAAGTTGGAAAGCATCTTTAGCAAGTTAAGTCAAAGCAGATAAGTGTGTTAGAAAATATTTGACTTAACCTAATCTAAAAAAATTTATGTTAATTGTTTCAAGTTTTTACACATGCTTAGTATCACTCAAAGGCAGAGGTGCAACTAAAAATTATTTTCATCATCGCTTAATATGTTGATTATTTTTTCAATTATTGGATTGATCCTTTAGCCTGTAAGGTGAAAAATGTCCAACAAATGTTCTCACAGATCAAAGTGAAATTGCTCTATTTGTCCAACCAACAGTGCAAATCCCAAATATATTCAATTTCATGATGATTGAAGAGGGGGAAATCAGTAAATCCTCAGTAAACCTCAGTAAATCTTAACATTTCAGAAGCTGGAACCTGAGAAAGTACTAAATGGAGGTTTGATGGTGATTTCTTCTCCTGAATAAGCCCGTTTAAAATTTAATGAAGTGTCAGGTTCAAATCAGGAGAAGACATCCAGCAATGTGAGAGGAAACGTGTTATTTGTCCTTTCTGTAATTGGGATTAAAAACTATTCACTGACAACATGCTGTTAACAATATGCTGTCTTTGTCCATTTATATGAAGATTTTAATTCCTAGTGAAAGAAAAACAGAGAAACATTTCAGTCTCCTTGAGGAATTCCTCTGGTTTGCTGTCACCATCTATAGGACAGATGAAGTACTTCTGCTGTCATGTGTGGGTTCAGCATTAAAAATGTAATACATGAGGTATGCAGATTACTATATAGAATTACTTGTTCTTGTAAGGAACAGCTTGTTTACTGACTGACAGTAAAGCATTTAATTTATTTTTTCCTTTACCTATAGATCTTCATGTTCCTAAAATAAGATTTGCTAAACAGAAGTATAATCTCACCAGTAGTGAATGAAGTATTCAGCTCCATATTAGCTAATTCCACAGTGTAAAAATACTCAAAAAAAGGGTGTAGAATTTAGTAGAGATGGCAATGTCATATTAATGGGGAGCTTAAATGTCATCTTGAGACAACCTTTCCCTGCTGCCAGGAAGAAAAAAACTGCTCCAAATTCACTTATTTTTTTCTCTGCTAATCAGCCAAAATACTGTGATCAATGGTGTATAATATAATAGGATATAATATAATAATAATAATATGTCCCTACAAATATCCAGCAACTACTGAATTGTCCCAAGCAATAATTTTGATCAAAACAATTATATAACCACTGTTGTCCATCAGTGTCTAGTCAATATATTTGGTACAACAAACGGTTAACAGCTTTTGTTCTCTACCACAACTCCAATGTATAAGTTTTATAAACATTATGTCCTCCCCCCTCATTTCCCTTACAGTGGTTTGGTCCAGTTGTTTACCTTTTTCAGACCCTGAGCAACTTTTTTTCTAAAAAATCACTGAAGTTTTTGTTGTCCTTCTCCACACAGTAAAAATCCTGTTTTGAACACATAAGCACATATGTACAGCAGTATTATGAGTGTACTTAAAGTCAAAAAGTGAAAGTAGGCCTACTAAAAGCAGGACAATGGTCACTATGACTCGTAGCATTATATCATTAAACTATTATTACTCATCCATTTATGTGTACACAGCATTTTACTTATGTAGTTTGGCCAACCTGGAGCTAATTTTTATTCATTTGATATTCTGTTGGTTAGTTGAATGAATTTATGATAAAGCCTCATATTTTATAAGCTAATTATATGTTTTGTATGTAAAATCTTGATTTGTAAAGTAACTTTGGCAACTAAAGCTGTTAAATAAAGTAGTGTAAGTACAAATGTGTCCTAGACTTGAGTCATTATAGAAACCAGGCAGTGCCTTTGTGCTTCAGTCTAGCTTAGCCTAAAGTCTATTTTTGCTGCTGAAGCAACACTGAAACCAAGCTGCTTTGACCCAACATTTCCAAGGTCAACAAGAAATCTGTCTGCAGCTGACATGCCTCCCAGATGTCTGACTGTATGGAGACAACTGTGAGTAAAATAAAACAAGATGGGACTCCAGGACTTTAGTCAGTTTTGTTATGTGTTTGAGTCAACATTTGTTTGGCAATCTGTAGACATGAAGTTTGAATTTGGTTGATCTTTTCCTCCTGTTATCCTGCTGGAGTAGAAAACCTGGTAGGGGGTTGCTGATCTGCTGTCTCTCCAGTGTGATTCCGCTCTTGTTGTTAGACTGCTGAGATGTGTTTGTCACCAGTTGCATGCCA
>JAPMOB010224636.1:683-25106 GCA_029875015.1 Lepomis gibbosus
CCCCTCTCCTGTTTGTCTCCAGGTCTACGTGTCCAATGACTACGGGACCACTTTCACTCTTATCTCAGACAAGTTCCAGCTTTCAGACGTCAAGGCCAAGGACGGCAGCAAGCAGGTCATCTCTCAATTCTACCACAGCCCTGCAGACAACAGGAGGGTAAGTCCCAGTCAGTACCACTTACAGAATAAGGTCTGCAGTATTGTCACATACTCTTTAAAACCGGTGAAGTTAACTGCTCCTGCAACAAGGAAGTGCACTGCTGAAAGTAAGATCATAAAAATGAGGGGATGTGTACAGTAGAGGAGTCTCTAGTAGGCAAGACTTATTGTAATGTCAGTTGCATGCATAATGAACACAGTCCACCATCAGGTACAGTAGGTGGGCTTGAGGGGGAGGATCAAATGTGTCATATAGAAAAAAAACTGCATCAATCCTTAAAGAACGCTGAGTTCTGCTGTTTTGCAGGGGTACCACACTATTTCCATTTGACCGTGATGGAAGCCATTGTGCTCTTGGGTAGTGATTATGTGTTAGGATTGTGATTCTTTTATTAAACATCTTCTGCAACCTGTTCCTGAACTCACATGTATCAAATTCAGAAGTCTGTGTTTGGACCTTCTGACTTTGGTGTATTGTTAACATATACACATTTTGGTATTTTCAAAAAATCACTTGGAGTCTGTTTGACTGAACTTAAATAAAGTTCATTTGAGGACAATTGAACACTTGCATTTGCTACTCTGCTGCTTGGTACAGGGAAATATGAACATTAAATCATTTGAAATTCAAAGTCAAAGTCAAATTTATTTATAAAGCACATTTAAAACAACTTCTGCTGACCAAAGTGCTGTACATATGAAATTCAGAGGTCTATCGAGTTGGTTGGACATCATGGTTTTGGTTTTCCTTGTATACAAATAGAACATGCACTGTGAATGTCCTGCAACTTTCTAAAACGAGCAAGAAGCCAAGGCCTAAAGCTAGCTGTCAAAAAGAGGGGCGAGACAGGATAATGCAACGGCACGGTTTGGCACTCAGTTGTACACATGGAAAATGACTGAAGTAGCTCTAGTGAAGGACGACAAAAGGGACCTTGAGAGAGAAGTGGGCATGATTGTTGGATCTTTGGTTTCGTGAAAATGACCGAGGTTGTCAGACACAGCATCCCAAATTTTTAGTCTAAAAGGTGTGGGCGAAGGTGGTTCCAGACACTGATTAGCTATCCAGCATACTGATGCCTTGAGCAAAACACGAGGACTGGGGACATAAACCTTAAAGGAAGCAAAGGTACCATTTCTGAAAAATGACCAAGCCATTGCTCCTTTGGTTTGTCCTAGATAAAGTGTCTCAAAAAGATGAAGGGACAGAAAGGATAAAGGGTACTGGAGCAAGGTTTTTTATAAGTGTGACCAGATTTTAGGCAAGTAACCTACAATGTGTCAGTGGCCCAAGCACACTTTGACATGGAGCCTGAAGGAGCCGAGAGATTGAACCGCCGATCTTCCGATTAGTGGGCAACCCACTCTACCTCTTGAGCCGGTCTACATGGTCCAGATGCAGTTTCCTCATCCTTCAAATGAGGATTGAAGCTAATCTTAAGAAAAAAATGTAGCTGCATAAAGGGTTATTTGGAAAACATAAGCAGTGGAGAATTGCATGTTTTCACAGGGCTGACAAGAGTGTCAGATTTGAGTGTGTCTGGCTCAGGTGGGTTCAGTACGAGATGGAGTACAGCCAAGGAGGGGGGCGTGGATAAGAGCAAGTAGACAGAGATGAAGCAACGCTACTGGACAAATATAGGTTAGGCAGAGAGAACAAAGAGCAGAACCTTCTCTGGGTTTTTGCATAATATTAGGAAGTCAGTCAGAGAGTTGCATAATCAAGTGAACAAAGCCTCACTGTGGTTGGTTGGTTGGTTGGTTGGTTGGTTGGTTGGTTGGTTGGTTAATTATTAAGCGTATTGCACCTTTTGTAATTCAAAATGTTGGAATAAAGTAAGCTCTATCATCACTTTTACATTAGACTTACTTTTATTTCTTAGTTTATTTCTTCCTCCTGGTTTTCATCTTGCCGTGCTTCTTATGTAAAGTATTTATGTCTTCTTCCCAAGATGTGGGACAGGGTCCAAAATCCACCTAGCATATTATATTTGGATGGGCCTTCTTTATTTCTTCTGTTGGTGTATCATGTGGTTCTGCCTGTCGTCTGTGCAGCCACACTGTGCCCTGCTTACACAGACTTGAGTGGTTATTGGGAATACAGTGACACAGCACATCAAAGCGATCTGAGAAAAGTGGGATTAGCGCAGTACAATTACATAATCCAACGGTGGAATGGGGCTGGTGGGTATACATGAGTTAATGGAGCACTGAATATGTAATATGACTTTTTATACATCAGTATTTCCATTTGAAGTTGATTTTTTTATGAAATCGTCAAATTAGAAACAACTTAATACTTTTCAATCAATGTTTTGAAAATGCATCCAGGATTTGTCTTATGCCGTGTTTTTTGTGCTAAAGTGGGTATTTTCTTTTTCTTCAGTACCTTTTTGTGGACTCCACCAACAACTACCTGTGGAACACCTTTGACTTCTGTAAGAGCGTCCAGGGCTTCTCCCTGCCCTTCAAACCGACAGACCTGCTGCTCCACAGCAGGAGATCCAACCTGGTTCTTGGCTACGACAGCTCTCACCCAAACAAACAGGTAAAGACTGGCTCCACCTGCAGCAGCAGCTTTATCGTCATGGGTTGTAATCTAAACGTTTTTTATGATCAAACCTCATGTGTGATAGCACGGTACGAGAAGGACACGGCCATATTAGGGTTGGACAACAAAACAATAAGAATAATTGTCGCAATATAATTTTTTTCAATAACAATATAACAAATGTTCAATAAATATTCAATAAACGTTTGACTTTATTCACTTGAATCATACATGAATTAGGACTTCATTTTTTATTAAGATGTTTATTTTGTTGAAGAAAAAGGACTGGAAAAAAAGCTTTTACTTAATTTTACTCGTGCATATCTGTTGACAAAAAATGTATTATAATTTGATTTGAATGTTCTACCTCAGATTTGTCAAGTGATTCACTGTTTGGAATCAAGAGTTTAAACTGCAGTTAATCATCAGGTTTCTTCAACTTTCACTCAGGAGCAGAAATCAACTTTAAAACTTGAAAGAAAGAACGATTTGATACTTATCGTGATAATTATCGATATCAAAAGATAAGAATCTTTTTATCTTGATAACATTTTGGCCATATAAAACCGCTTTGAATCGATTTATTGGACTGCTTGAGTGCCTGAAAGCTGCACTGCTCTTCTTTGTAGTCCCTTCTTGTTTATATTATATTTTGCGATTATTTTGACAGATATTACGATTTGCGAATTGATTCACTATTAAAGGGAATGATCATTTTTGCACCACAGTTTTCATTTTCACTGAAAAAAAAACAAACTATTATGATGATGTGACATTTGTAGGCACGGGCATCTTTGCAGTATTATGTCATTCTAATGTTTTGTCACATTTTACCTTTATCAAAAATATGCAACTTCTGTGAATTGCACTTTGCCTGATTGTAATTTGGATAATAATTTGATGTATTGTGCAGCCCTTATTTGTAGACGGAGTATGCTGGAATAAGTGAATTCATATATTGTCTGAATTAATATCAATTTTCAGTATATGGTAGCCAAGAGAAGAATCTATTGGTTGCTTAGCTTTTTTGCATGAAAGCTTATTTTTCTTGAGTTCAATCACAATAGCACCAAACGGCTCTCCAGTGTTCTCCTTGTCACATGGGTAAGAGCCAAAATGAGGGAATGAGCATGACCTACATTTTTACAGTGCACCATCCCCCTCTTCTTCTTCTTCTTCTTTTACTTCTTCTCCCTCTCCTTACACTGTCTCTCTCCTCCTCCCATAGCTGTGGAAATCAGACGACTTTGGGGAGACATGGGTGTTGATCCAAGAGCATGTGAAGACCTACTTTTGGTAAGACAACCGTTGTCTCAGCTCACAAACAAGCACAATATGCAATGAAGTGTGTCCATGAGAAATATCCTGAACTCTGTGCTGCATTCAGTGGCACAGTAGATGTAGGAAAGAGTAAATACAACCTTCCAGAAAATATCAGTCAAGGCATTGTCACAAAAAATGTTTCTCTTTAGCTTTCAGGCGATAATTACTAGCAAATACTGTTAACCATCATTAATGTCCTGCTCAGTGGGATGAATCTATGACCAAACACCCACCCTGGACTGTTTTTAAAGGCTGACTTAATATTAGGAGAGGCACTTTCATCTCATTCATTTACCTAATGTGTTTTCTGAAATACACTGAACAAAATTGTAAATGCAGTTCTTTAGTTTTTGCCCCCATTCATCGTGAGCTGAACTCAAAGATCTAAACCTTTCTCTATGTCCACAAAAGGCGTATTTCTCTCATATTGTTCACAAATCTGTCAAAATCTGTGTTAGCGAGCGCTTCTCCTTTGCCGAGATAATCCATCCACCTCACAGGTGTGGCATATCAAGATGCTGATCAGACAGCATGGGGATTGCACAGGTGTGCCTCGGGCTGGCCACAATCTCTGCAAAGGAGAAGTTCTCACCAACACAGATTTTGACAGATTTGTGAACAATATATGAGAGAAATAAGCCTTTTGTGGACATAGAGAAAGTCTTCGATTAGTTTTGTTCTGGAACAGATACTTTGTTCCGAATCAATTAAATACGTCACTTGTGTTCACACAGCACTGTTGTAAAGCTCTCCAAAATGCGCATCTAGGTGCGAAAGCACCCTTAGATCTTTAGGTTCAGCTAATGATGAATGTGGGTAAAAAAAACAGTGTTGCGTTTATAAGTTTGTTCAGTGTATATGGATTAGATCTTAAAGCCCCTGAAAGCTTGGCTTCAAGTATTTCTCTAAAACAAAAAATATTCACGACTAAAAATGAGGTGAGGTGACACATCAGTGGGTCTTTATTGGTGCTTGGTCTTTGAAGTCAGCTAGATTTATCCGGGCCCTTAAGGTATTTACCAGCTGTTTATTGGGCCCTGCCCTGCCAGGTTGATACTACATCCTGGCACCCGGGCAGAAAGCCCATTGATAGGCCGAGGGGTTGAGTGAACACTGGCTTTACCTAACTGACTGAGATAGATGACTTTAAACATTATTACTCTCAATTCCGTCTTATGAGACCACTGTGATGCATTTGGATCCCCTGCTCATTGTATTGCTACCTCAGGTATTTATTCACATTATTGATGTTTGCAATACATCCTTCATTCAGTTTGTTCATGGCAACACCAACAGATACCTTTCTAAATTGCTGTTCATAAAGATCGCCCCCGGAGTTCAGGCAGGATAAGTGGTACTTAGGGAAATATGAACATGACATTAAAAATGTGAAGATAAATAATACAATAAATAAAATGTTAACAGTCGCTTTGCAGCTTCTTTGTCCTCATGGTGCTGATATTTGCTAAGATTGGTGGCGTGTTTAAATGATTTACTTTTCATAAAACATAACATGACTCACTGCAGTCAAACCTAGCTTTTCACCTCCGGGATCGATTTGTATTACAACATAAACAGACCAGTAGCATTTGTCTCTGAGCAAAAGAAAAGATTACTCCTGCTGTGAATCCATATTGTTGATTTGTAGTCTGCTTTAACCCAGTTTGACAAAAGCTAATTTATAGCTTTGGTGTACATGTAGCCCTTCTTTAAAAGCCTTTTGCACTGTTGCCAACAGCAAGACAATGAAATCAGTGACTGCAAATCCCTTCTTCGTGCTGAACGCTTCAGCAGTCTGAGTCTGTTACTTTAAATTTAAATGAAAGCAGTACAAGGCACTGCTTAGGACTCTAGAAAACAACGGCTGAGGGAAAATGAGGAAACTGAACTGCACCATCAGGCCATTCTGATGTCTGCTAGTTGATAAATGAGTATTCAGATGAATCCATGTCTCCCACCTCCTGTCTCTGCATCTCCTGCTGTCCAAGGCCGCCTTTAGATAGATCACCCGGAGCCTCTGGTCACCCTCACCGCGGCTCCTTGGTGAAGCCTAATTACTTTTTGCTCTGTCAACGGAATTCTGTCACTGATAACAAGATAACACACTGTGCCTGCACACACCCACTTACACACCACCTAGATCATGTTCAGTATGTTGAATTGAAAGGCACCTGATTGAAATACTGATACACTGGAAACCAACTACAGAAAGTTTTTTTTTTTTTTTTAATATGAGAACACGAGTGTTGATACCGGGCATCCAACACTTCCTCATACATAGAAAACAAAACAGAACAGAATGTATTCAGGGCAAATTTCAGGGTATTATGTAGACTGAAACTCATAACCAGATATCTTCAAGTGCTTGCAATTGGCACTGTGTGAAAAACAGACCATAACAATAAAAGCAAAGGTGTATTAAAACACTCTCATTTAAAAATTGCATGTTCAAACACCAGAAAAAGATTAAATGAGAGTCTCACTTTAATCACTTCACCTAAAGCAGTTGAATTGTGAGTTGAAGTGTATGCATTACACATTTTCCTTTTCCCTGTAAAAAGTCTATTTGATGTAACTGAATCCATTTCTAAACACTTCTCTCCCCAGTGACTCCACATTTTTGTACGTACTGTCATTCCTCGTTATTCATTGATGAAAACTAGCTCCAACGTCTTTAATGAATTCGGGAAGCTCTACTCGAGACAGCTAGGTCTGCTAATTTATTTATATGAGCAGAAAAATATGCGTAGCCACTAATATGATGAAGCTTAATATTTGTAACTATGCATCAGATTTTTGTAAAGTCTTTATAGCTCACTTTTCATCTCAGGAGATATAATTTATTCCCTTCTGACATTTGTCTTCTCATCCTCCTCCTGTGAAAGCAGAGACCATGTCCATCTCGTCCCCCGCAGTCACTTCAAACCTATTTAGAAAGACCCAAAGATGATGATGGATGCCCACTTGCAAATGTGAAGCAAGGCAATGTGACAAAAAAGTTGAATTGATAAGCACAAAAGCCTTACTTGGTCTGGTATGACCAGTATCTTACGGTGGCTGTTGTTAGCTAATGTTATCTAAAGTTTGCTAACATTAGCTAACAACAGCCACCATAAGCTACTGGTCATACCAATGACTTTCTGACTCCTCTCTACTTGGGCTTCTTTTCACTTTTTAGCATCTAACATCAAACATTTTAATGGTTTTATAACAAAAGTTAAACAAGCAGACAACCGATCATACCTCACCAAGAACCACGCAAAGTTTCCAGACAAATTTCAGCTCCGATTGCATTGATTTTTTTGTTCATTTGGCCTACGCATTAAATGTAACAAAGTTAGCTGTAGCAAAACTTCTTCAAGTGTTCTTCATCATCTATTAAGTATCTTAATGTAGCTTAGATGGATAATCTTTAGTCATTCTATGTTCATAGACCTCCTGCTAATTAAACTATTGATGACATTTAGTGGTCAGCCAGTAAGATCTGATTAAGTCTGTTAAAGCTATGCCACAGCAGTGGTACACCAGCCAAGAGAAACAGCAAATTATCTGAGTACAAATAAAGATTAATCTTAACCCCCCCCCTAGTGGCTCCATCCAATTTAGGTCTAATCCTGTTTATTCTGGCTTTAGCAAAGGGCGCTACTATGCTGCAGATCAGTCTTAAGGCGTTGAAAGCCAAAGAGGCTCAAGCCTGACTCTCAGGCTGCTGTTGGATGTGGTTCAAACTTATCCAATCTGATGGGTCGGTCCTCCACCCAGCTCCTAATCCTCTGATCTCACTGCTAGGAGACAGGCAGAGTGGCAAAAATCCTCTGTGTATACAATGAGAAGTACAATCCCCTTTTCCATATGGATTACAGACAATGACACAAATCGTGCAGACAGAGGGATTTTAAATACAATAAGAGAAACAGAGGGAACATGGCAAAAGATGGGGCAGAGGGGGGAAGGTTAACAAGGACTACATGACACTAGCAAATATGTCTGACACTAGCAAATATGTCTGACACTAGCAAATATGTCTTTGCAAAGTCAACATTGCTTTGTATGTTTGTTTGTTTTTTTGTCAAAAGGCCAATTGACATGTTGACTATGAGGGTTGTTAGTTTTAATTAAAAACTTTAAATTAAAGTATCCATGATCGGATCAAAGTCACAACAATCCACTGTTTATTAGCGCAACAGGCCGAGCCTTTGGTCTATTGTGTGCCCTGTAGCCCTATAAGTAAACTAGGCTAGTGTTGTTATTTTTCTTTACCACAATTTGGAGGAAACTAGCAAGCCATGCTGAACAGATAATTATCTGATAAGTAAGAATTTTGGATTCTACACCACAGATAGAAAAAAAAATGTGAATAAAGATAAGGCTTTTCTGAGACTTGCATTTTTTCTGAAATGCAACTGCCTTACTGTCACGTTAGCATGTCACAATAGCATGTTATACTAGCTTGTCACTCCGGTAAAGCAGTGAAGGCACTGTGTATGAACCCAACTTTGTGAGTATTACAATGTATTTTAGGATTAGGCCATGGGGGTTACAGTTTTTAAAACTGAATTATTATTTTTTTTGAAATAGTGACATCCCTATTGACTAAATAGGTAATTTATTTATAAATGTTAAAATTGAATTGCGCCTGAAGGTTTCACCTCAGTTATGATGGCTTGTTTAATTATATTATATATTTATATAGGCGGTTGGCATTAAAAAAAAGGGTGCTCTTTTCCCTTCAGGGAAACCCTAATCAAATGTCAAACAGAACTGGCAGAAAATGAGAAACTGACAAAAAGGGGCGGAGGGATTTTTAGGAAATGTTTCGGAGGGGCAGAGATCAATTCAA
This sequence comes from Lepomis gibbosus, assembly GCA_029875015.1. Taxonomy (NCBI): domain Eukaryota; kingdom Metazoa; phylum Chordata; class Actinopteri; order Centrarchiformes; family Centrarchidae; genus Lepomis; species Lepomis gibbosus. Next base: position 9,557 of record JAPMOB010224636.1, read on the forward strand.
AGGACGGTACAGAGACAGACTGCGAATAGCCCTGCATGCACTCTCAGTCCAGACAGTGTCCATCAGTTGAACAGGGACCTTTTTGAAAGAATGCCATAGAGGCCGAGCCGAGACACTGCTCTCTCTGTTTAGCTCTCGAGACTCAGGAGGAAAACACACTGATTTGGAAGGCAGACGATAAGAGCCAGTGAAACTCCTTCATTCATGCTGGCTGGCTGTCCGTGCCACGGTTTTGGAACACCCTTGCTGTACACTTGTGGCCACAAATAGTTTGACCACACTGTTTTTCAAGGTTGACACACAGACAGATATTTTTGGTTTGAACATGCTGATAGTCTGTATTTTGTGCTGACATTTATTATCTTGAAATGTTGCCATTTTTGATAGCAAAAAATGACAGAGATGCTTTGTCAGAGTGAATAGCCTCTGAAACAGCTCAGTATAAGACAGAATTTTAATAATAGTTATTTTAGGTTGTTTAGCAACCTCCTAAGGCAGAATTCAGTCCTTGTCAGACTGATACCTCTGCAGATGTTGAGTAAAGTTCCCCATGCTAGAATGATTTCTTAAAGGAGACATCTAAAGGAAAACACCCTGGATAACAGGATATGCTGGATGCGATTGCAGGGCAAACACATAGACGATATTTTGTGTATTTGTTGTCTGTGTGCAGATTGGAGTCTTAAGCTCGCGTTACATTCATGTCTGGGAATTGTGGGGAAAAAACAATTCTCTGAGGAAATCAGAGAATTGCTACTTTCAAGTCTTCTTCAGTACAATGTCATGTTGATTTAGTGAATTATGGTCCCATTTAAAGTAAAATAGACGATAAAGAGTGGAATGCTTTAGGCCTACCTTGTGATTGACAAGTTGCTACAAATGCGACCTGTCAGACGGAGCAATGCACATCCCCAGCTCCACCCTCTTGCCCAAATATAGTTACTTCTAGTTCCAAAAAACCAAGATGGCAACGGCCAAAATGACAAACTTCAATGGCTTCAAAACAGTAGTCCACAATCCAATGGTTGATGTCACGGTGGCCACACTAACTATTTTTATACAGCCTATGGGTGTGATTCAAACCCCGAAAATTCTTCGGGGTTTGCATTTAGCCGATATGCTACATCATTAGCTCGCCTGCTGCTTTCAGTAACCATCTTTACTATCTGTGAATCTGTCACCGCAGGCTCAACAATGTCAGCACAGCTACATGTATGGGATGATAATGAAACAGTTACTGAGCTGGACTGAATATTATAATGAGATTGTGTCACACTTTATAACAGTTATGTAGGCCTGCTGGTTAAGTTACTTCTAAAAAACAAACCAAAAATGTTTATGTTTTGGCATCTATAAAAATGATTATAGTTTGGATGTTGTTTCAGGAAGACTAACAAAATGGTTCTCGTGTTCTCCCGTTTTCATCCCTCCCCTGCCCTTACTTTCCCAATGACTCTTAACTTCCTTCCCTCCAAACCCTCCTCCAATCCACCCTCTGTCAACCCACTCTCTCCTACCCCATCTCAGGGGCGTGGAGCCCTACGACCCCCCAACCACAGTGCTGGTCCAGAGACACGAGCCCCAGGGTGTCTCCACCATACTCAGCAGCACCGACTTCTTCCAGAGTGAACTGAACCGCAGAGTGATCTTAGAGCAGGTCGACAGCTTCCAGCTCCGAGACAAGTACATGTTCGCCACCACCACACGGGTAAGAGAGAGAGGGGGGGGGCAGCTGAACACTCATTTTTGGTTAATGTTCTTATTTTGATTAAACTTGGTAGGGTGTGGTGTCTTGCCATTGTGCTATATTTGAGCTCAAAGTCTGCGCTCTGGAACTGTTTTCTAGAAGATTAAAGATGGATGGCCTAATGGTGATGACCTTTTTATTAAAGGTTTAAATGTAGCTGAAATAATTAGCAGATTCATTGATTAGTCAATAGAGAGAGTATTACTTTAAAATGCTCATTTTGCCAGTTTTTAATATTTTAAATGAAGTACATAGGCTTTTTGGACTGTTGATCAAACAAAGGACGCTTGATTTAGGATTTGGTTGTGTAGTGAAGGCATTAAGTCCTAGACTGTGAGCCTTTAAAGGTATAATTCCATATTTTGGAAAATTATAACATTATTTTCTGTCTTTGAGATGAAGTGATACCATAATCTTGGCTCTATGTACATAGCTGGAGATGGGACATGGTTAGCCTAGCTTAGCATAGACTGGAGGCAATTAAACAGCTAGTCTGGTTCGGTCCAAAGTAAAAGAATTACACGTACCAACACCTCTAAATGTTATTAATTAACAGAAATGTAGTTTGTTACACCTGCACCCAAAATGAAATGAAAAAAATGACAATTAGTTATAGTTTTTGAGCAGTATATTTCTTGGCGAACAACAGGTGGGTGCAGCATCTTAACTCATACAGCATAACTGAGCCTTGTCGTCACAGTGAGAGTGCCAGGCTCGGTACGATCATGTGGGTGTAGAGACTAAACCTGTGTTCATGAATGATCTGGCAACCAGTGCTATAGTTCTCCATAGGTCTCCATTGTTTGTGTAGTGGAAGACTCTGTTAGGCAGCAGACAAACAGACAGCGGAGCAGATGGCGAATATGATTTGGATCTCATCTCCTCCCCTGTTTCACAAGCTGCCTCGGAAAGATTTGCTTTTCCTCCGCGTCGCATGTCGTCTTTGGCGTGGGCTGGCGGCAGGCTGTAGCAGCAGTGTTCAGAAACAGCTGATTGTAAAGAGAGGTCGGCTGTGAAGGATTTGTCTGATCTGATAATTGATTTCAGATGGTTCATCATACTAAGTTAACTTCAAGGCAAGCAAGGATTTACGTGAACTCTCGCTGCTCTGATTTGCATACTGCTCACATACAGCACACTGCGCTAAATATACAATGATTTGAATGACTGGATCTACTCTAGCTTTGTATCTGCTCTGCTATTTGCAATATTTGATTGTGATAGAAAGTGATCCATCAACACTGTAAATGTGATGTCATCTGTTAGAGCAGATGCATGATGCATATGGTGCAGTTTACTGTGTACACAGCAAGCAGGCAGTGTTTAGCGTTGAGCTAATGAAGCCAAAACAATATAGAGCAGCCTGAATAAATCCCAGCGGCTAATATGGTCAAAACTAATTCTCATTGATCTTTAATGTGGCAAAATGTGTGAAGCCAAGGTGTTGGGTAAAGAGGTATGCAAGGTTTGAATGTCAGTACAACCTGCCTGCACCCAATTATCCAGATCAAAGATGGTTTGTTAGAGAGGGAAACGCCACTCTGTAGCACTTTGATATTTAAAAAGTTAGTGAGGACAGTCCACAGTGGATGATCTGGTGTTAGCTTAACCACCTTAATTGTGATGAAACTATTCCCAAGGTCAAGAATGAACTTGTTGTTTTTTTTAACGCTTGGTTGCAGATCTTACAGTAGTCTGCACTCATTCTACCAATATCTCCCCGCTTACATAACAGATGGAGCCAGCCTCTGTGCTAAATCATATCAATTCCAAAAATGTATGTAGATTGGGGAACAAAACCTTCTCAAATTAGGCTGTGACCTAATACTGATCCATCTGGGGCTTGCTGGCATGGAAAAGACAGAGAGGCTTTGAGGACAAGAGGGCAAAATAATACTGCCAACGTTTGGCCTGCTTGTTAAGGGTTTTTTCCTCTGCAGTGTTACTCAGAGATTGTCGTTTCTAGAACGTTTGTTCAGTGGTGCTGCATCTGATGGAGGCGGTCGGGGAGTAAACATTACTGATATCCGGATATGCTCAGAAAGAGAGAGTCTAATGTAAACTTGGCAGAGATGGAATCAGAAACTGAAAGCTGAGGGATGGATATTGATGAGTGCCTGCATACTTTCTTCTAAGTAGTGTTCCTCTGAAGTTGTTTTTTCATCTCCATGGACAAAGACAGCGCCATTGTTACACCAGTAAGATGCAGAAAGCAATAATAATACCAAATAAACAAGATTTTTCTTTGCAACACTTGACTGTCCTTTTCAGTTTTTTTCCCTCTCTGCTAGCTGCTGGTGCGTACGATGTTCTTAAGCCACTTATTTTGAGTCCATCCCAAATAGTGTCCCTCTGCTGTAAGTACACAGTAAATAACCAAATGTGCAAATCCGCAGCTGGAAATAGTCCCCGACAAATGCACTATATTAATAAATTAGTCATTTTTGCTAAAAACTTAGGTGCCCAGCTGTTTTCTGAAATTAGGCCCATCTATGATGTCTTCAGTAGGAATGTATGGGTTTGGGGCTCAGTGCCAGAAGTAGGATAGTAAAAGTATGGTGAGACCAGCACGACCTGGGTCCTGGTGTTGTGCCTGTTTCAGCTAGTTGGAGAAACAGCTCACCAATCAGAGCTTTGTTGGGGGGCGACTAAGAGTAGCTAAGTCTTCAGTCTGCATAGCCAGCTAGCTACCTAGCCATGAGAAATGACAGTGACATACAAATGGTGAGACGCTTAGCTGTAAGGGTTTGTTGTAAGGCTTAAAGAAATAATGTCAAGCTGAATGAAAACAGAATGTGGTGTGGCTAACGGATTGTGGGGGTTGGTCTTTTCATGGGATTTTTTGATACTGCCCGCCGTGTTCTTTAAAACGTACACATACAGAGAGCTTCTCAGTGTTAGACAACGGGGTTTGCTTGTAGTTATTGTTGCTGTGATTGACCCGTCTGTGACCTGCCTCCTTTCTGAGCTTTGAATCTGACCCCCCCTAGCTGACGAGACCAGCCAGACAGACCAGTACAGCCCTCTGCACAGCCGCCGCCGCCGCCGCCTCTGGGGCTTATGTAGAAATGTGTGGAGCTGAACAGATACAGACTGACCCGTCACAAAGTATCAGCTCTATTAGCTAACAAGTAGCTACTGTTAGCAGAGCTATCTATATTTTCTGCCATGCTCATTAGTTATAAAAAGGATGGTTCTTTTAGTCTAGTCTCAGTAACTCTCTCTCCTCTTGTGTCTTTGGCTTGCACTAATAGGATTAGAATAATGGAATATCACAAGTGCTTCTGGCAGTGCTAAGCTTCTTAAGCTAATTAAAGAGGCAGAAATGGAGAGTTTTATCTAACAATAGGGGTCCTGAGGAATAGAGTGCTAATCAGACCTTAAAGACTGCAGCCTTTGGTCCCTTCGAGGAGACCCGGGGAAGATAACTGGCTTAGCAGATGTAATGGGGATGTCGATAAGGCCCATCCCCTCTCTCCACAGTTATCTGTTAGCCATATTCCTTTCATTTAGCTCGCTGATTCTCTGTAAAGACAGTCGGGGACAGACAGAGAAGAAAACAGGAAATGGGGATTGGAGGAGGAACGATTCCAAGTGCAGCATACTTTCTACTGGATTCTCAAGCTCTTGCTTTCTTGCAGTTACACAAGTCAGTTCAGTAAATACCTCAGACCGCTGAACATTCCTGGAAGTGTCCTCTTCTGTGTTTTTGTATTTTACAGGAAATGTCCAGATTGACTGTGGCTATTGCTCAATAAAGAAAGTAGCGGTATTATTTATTTATTTTCTCATTCTGAATCAGTGTTATGAGAAAACATATAAGTGCTTGGCAAATGATAGCAATTTTTTTGAGTCAGAGCTAAAGGAAGATGCACAAAGAGCAAGAGAGAAAGAGCATATTGGGTAAGTACACTCAGAAGTAGGTCCTCAAGCAATCTTTGAAGACAGAAAGGGACTCCGGGTGAACCAGTGGTTTACCTGATTGAGCGTGTGCCACTTGTCAAGACTGGATCTTTTCGCAGGAGCCTGGGTTTAAATCCGGCCCTTTGCTACCTGTCGTCCCCCCTCTCTCCCCTGCCTTTCCCGTCTCTCTCTAATATCACTGTCCAGTGACGCAGAAATGCAGAGAAAAACAACTATAAAGACAGACAGGGATTCTGAAGAATTTGGCCTGAGATTTCCTGCCTCTCAGTGTATGTTAGACTGTTCTTTCATTCATTTATTCATTTGCAGATCTTAGTGAATGAGAAGGTATATAAACCTGAATAAGGGAATTCAGGTATGTGCCGTGCCAGTGGTCACGCTGTAGGTGAGCATTTGTATATATATATTCTCATAAAAAGACAAGAATTGTACATCAGTCAGTAAAAGACATTATCTATATATAATACAGAGCAACATTCACATTCATTCAGAGTCGTGTTTCTGGCCTCCTGGTGAATATTATTCCTAGTTCTTTTAGCTCTGTTTTGGTTTCCACACCAACCCCTCGGGAAAATATTTTACTCTTTAGCTGCTAATTCCTCCACAATGTTCGCCAGCTGTACAGCTTGGTCTGCTGTTTAGTGCTGGCCATGGAGTGGCTCTGTCACAGCCTTTTCACTGAACGTTGCTACTTGCCCTTTCCGGAAATGATCCCGATAAGAGTGTATCAAAACAATATACAGTAGTAGCTCTTAAAGAATATTCTTAGGTGTCTTAATTGACGTAACAGTGAAAGGTAAGTTAGGTCTAGCAGACATTAGCTGACCCCACAAGTGTTCTCTGACCTTCCAGCTTATTTCTCACATGTAACTGTCCTTGTTAGGGAGACGACAGTTAGACTGATAAGGTAGAGACAGTAGCTCAGGCGTCAGGCTAGCAGATATCGGTGTTCTCTGGGAATCTTACAAGATTGAGTCCTACAAGAATGTTTACTGGCTCCACAGGTCAGAGTACAACTCATGGATAGAAAAGATTCCAATATGATATAGAATTGGAGAATAAACATCAGATAGATTAGTTGTTCTAGGTTAAGGCCAGCTAAAGATGGCCTAGTAGGGAAACCTCCCGGCACTTGGAGGAAGACAGGATGTTATCCAGGAGACTTGATGTTGGCATTTGACGTGTTCACAATATTTCTTTAATGTTGCGAGCCATAAAACCAAAAGAATAAGTTGAACGATGCTAAAATGCTCTTTAAGAGCTGAGGGTAATTACAGAGTTGGCTGTTAAATCTCTGTGTCACTATGAGCGAGACCTTTCACATTATCAATATCATAATTTCATCATTGTTGATTAATTAAGATTCATTAAGCAACTTTAAATATTAGGTGTCCATCATTGAAAGAGACAAAGTATTTTCAAGTAGGGTTAGTGCGTTAACAACAGTTGTACCCTCATTATGTTAAACAGTGGTGGTAGTAACAGTAGGATTTTTCTCAGTTGAAGATCAAAGCTTTGGTCTTGGCTGATACAGAAATGTCAAGACAGGTGATGAAGTCAGCTGGTTGCTGTATTCACATTTCTATATTCTCAAGGATTAGGTGATATTGGATTGACTTCACTTTCATGTTTTACTTTGAAACCATGGTAGACTCCTGAACACTCATCATAATAAGATCTGTCTTGAATCTAAATGTAGTTCCTTGGGGGGGAAAAAAAGTAGGAATTCAGCCCTAAACCTGAGCGCAGAGCAGAGGAGAAAAACACTTCAACAGTCAACCATTCATTCTTAAATTTACAACCAGGCACAACACATAAGGAGGGACAAAAACGTCTTAACTACCCCTACACAAAACAGACTGGTCTGGTGTGTTGATGCAGTACACGTAAGGGATTGTTTTTATCCATTAGTGTGTGTGTGTGTGTGTTTTTTTTTTTTTAAAGAATCCCACAAAAGACAGAAACACTTAACATAAAAACATCTGAGATCCTCTTCAACAGAGAGATTGCACATTTAAAAGAAAAGACGTGTTGGCTTTACGCTGTACTACAAGCCCATCTGAATAACAGCATCGCCTGAGGTGCATTGAACCAGGGGGTCATGAATATGTAACGGATGATCCCTGAGATAAAGGCTGCGAGACAACAGAGAGAGAGAGCCTCATTGTCTAAACCGTAAAGCACACAAAGGTCTGATGGGATTCAGCTGTACATCAGTTGGGTGAAACAAGCAGCAGAAGTTTCCCTTAGAGGATTTAGCTTGTGACATTTCCAGCTTGTTTTGGTGCAGGTACCTTTCCTTATAATAAAATGTCAGCCTAAAAAGAAAAAGAAAAAAAAAACAGTGAACATGCGCTCTTCCTCTGGGCAATTCATTAACAAATGTCACCTTGTGGCTGTTTACTGTGCGGCCTTGTGGGTTACAAGGAACTATTACAGCTAGGGAAGTTAATGTTGGAGAAACTACCAAGAGACAGCTAGATTTTGAAAGTATCCATCCGAAAAAAAATCCCTCCCTCCCACCCTTTCAGCCCTCCCTCCAAAGCCACTCCTCCATACACATCTTAATGTGCAGTGACTGCAGAGGCTCTTTACCACAGTCGTGACAGAGTGGTTTGATCATAGGGAGACGCCCAAGGTACCGCCAAAGCTGGCGAAGTGAGAGTCAACGTGATTTACCGTAAATTAGTCTGACGTGTTTCTGTATCCCCTCGCCAGTATTTAGGTTTGAAAAAGCTGTACCTTGTCACTGTGATTTTGTTAAAACCAATGTGAAAATATAATCTATCACATGTAATAAAAACGATGATGTTGAGGAAGAAACAAGATAAAGAATCGTACTCTGCAAAATAAGACTCATGTTTCATGAAATCTCATGCGAACATAAATTTTAGTAACATTTTTATTAATAGTGAAGAGGGCATAGCTCTACAGTAAAAAGACGACAATGATCAGTTTGTTCTCTCTCTCTTTCTGCTCACACTTTATTTGTTTTTTATTATGATAGCAATGTGCCAAATCGCACCTGGCATTTAAAGGGAATGGGAGATGACACTTATTGCATGTTACGCCCAAAACACACCCATGATTAGTTAAGAGGCTAAGGACAACCCTTTTGAACCATGTGCCTGGCGTGCAGACTATTTTTCCAAGTGTATTTGAACACACCCTTAATGCATGCATCATTAAAATAGTGCCCAAGGTGTCCCTCCCTGATGGTTTCATCAGCTTTCAACATTTTCTCTATGTCAAAACTCAACTCAAATAAATATGTCACTGATTATGTTGATCACATTTTTGTCTCGGTATTTTACTCTCCTATATATTTACTCGTCCCTTCTCTTACTCGGTCACTCCTTTCCTCCACCAACATCTCCTTTGGTCTCTTCGCAGCCTCTGCCATGATCATACCGGTCAACCCTTCGTATTTTCCCGTGATCACAGTTCTCCCATGTTTCTTTTTGTCCTCATCATTCACACAAATTGTTTCTGGCATTGTACAGTCTGTATAAGCCCTACAACTCTCTCTCTCTCTCTCTGTTTCCACCCGAACAACAATACAGCTACACCTAATGCTTCCCTTTTCAACCCTCTTGTTTTTTCTGGAGATTCTCCTGTATTTTACTGTACTCCCATTTAAAGATTTCCCAGTAAATGGTATTTTTGACCGTCCTAAAAAAAAGCCTTGCTTGGCGTATTTGAGATGTTTGCTACATTCCCCGCCGGTAAAGCGGAAAGCAATATGTAGCACATTAGCTGTGACATCTTTGTGACAGGAAGTCATTCACTCAAATGGCACCCGCCCCCCAAAAAACAAGAACAAGAGTGGTCGCAGAAAAAGGGCAGCAGCGTGAGGATTCAAGGATGGATGAACGTGTGAGGAATGGAGGCAAAAAGGCAAAACATTTTCACCAAATGGGAGGGGGCTTTCCCCTGCTCAATGAAGACCAACATAAGAGCCATGCTTTTTGTTTTCTCCTTGTGTGAAATTATGATGTGAATCCAGTGGAGGACTGTGGGAGTGAAGACGCTAGACCCTCAGCTCAGCTCCAAAATATTGTCAAAGCTCTTTAAAATATTGAAAGAGTTTTTTGAAAAATTGCCACATTGAAAGCAGCTTTTGAAACACTGCTGACTCATGATTTTGTATAACGAGCTGCTCAATCGGAGGGGATTTCTCCCGGAGGTTGCCCTTGGCGAGTCCAACTATGTTTTGAAAGAATAACGGCGGGGCGGGAATTACGGCGGCAATCTTTACTCGCACACTGTGCTCGGAAATCATTTTTCTGTTTCATATCTACCTTTAGGGGCGACTAAACTAGCCGCACTGTAGAGCCACTGATGCATTTAATTTTGGAACAACTGAGGATGACTGCATAGTGTTCTTTAAGACAAATTGAAGCTGACAAATGATAATTATGGTGTGTAAATATATTTTTTTCATATACTGATTTTGAGAGGTTTGACGGCCGGCCATACATGACTTGTCAGAGAACATCAGAATGGTTTTGTTAAGCAGTGGGTGGTGTATTCATATTAACATCACCGAGTGGAAAAACATAACTGTGGCAACACTGTTTAGTGAAAGTACTTTTTGTTTTATTTAGTTGCACATTGCACCTTTTACTGCAGAAGCAATGTGTCTGTTTTGCCACCCAGGCTGAGTTGATGAGACCAGAAGAATCATCTCATTTTAGTGAGTTTAGAGAGGATCAGAAAAAGAGCACGGTGAGGAATGTGTGGCTCACTCACAGTTGCCATTTGAGTGCAGTTTGTTGTATCAGTGGAAAAATATATAATCACTGTGCCACTTGCATGTGAAAATACATAGTAGACATTCTCCTCTCCAATGTTCCTTCTTGACTCACAAAGTAAACTGACCTGAAAGGGTGAAGGAGTAGAACAAATCTCAGTTCCAAACCCACAGTTAACAGTTTCATTTCTAAGTTACAGTGGCTAGGAACAGTTTATTATTATTGACCACATTTTAAAATTCTTCAGTCTACAGGAAACATACTGAAGTGCTTTTATATCACCTTTTTGTAATTATCAGTGTTTTTGTCCCTATATCATCTGTGTTTCTTAATGTGCTTAACCTCCATTTGTCCCTCTCTCCATGCCGTCCATTGGTCTCAGTGTAGTTGCTGATTTGCTTTCACATCACACTGCACACTCAATGTGGGCACTACGCTAGATAAATCAATAGACTGAATGGAAAAGCTGAAATACTCAGCTAGAGACTGGGGATGCTCAGCCAGTCAAGGATGGAAAGAAATCCTTCTAAGGGACACACACACACACACAAAGAGGTTTTTAAAACCCAGCACAAGAAGGTTAGAATAGAAGTTGCTGATAGGTGATGTGACTCTTGGTAACGTTAATAAATTGCAACAAAACACACAGAAATTTCCTCTCAGATGGGTGACGTCAGGGTGAAAACCCACTGAAACAGTATTTAGAGGGAGAGCATGTGGCAGCACAAATGTCCAGTACGATAACACTGCTCCTTTGGTTATTAACCAAGAGCAGTGTCCATAACGGCGCCGTGCTGGAAGCTGGGAGGTGTTTATTGCCCGAGCCAGGCCAGCTGTTCTACCCTGCTTCCAATCTTTATGCTAAGCTAAGCTAACCATTTCCTGTTACTAGCTCACTTTTTAACTTTTTAACTCGTAACAAATGAGTGTTTCCCTAAGTGTAACTATAAAATCTGTAGTGCTCCTGCTGTCTCAGTCAACAAAGCTTGATTACAGATCTAAACTGAATGTTAACTATTAGTTGTTTATAATTTTGTTTACTAGCAAATGTTTAAGGCTAAACTAAAGTAGATTAAATAAGGGATTCGAAAAGATCTATATTTGATAAATGGATTTGATAGTGGATCCAGACTCAAGGACACTGAATGGCACTTATGTGATTATAAATGTAATAAATTAATAAATGTCCAGTATTGGCGCTTTATATTAATCTAACCAGCATACAATTCTAACATGCCAGACAGAATGAAAAGTAGATGTGCAGCTCAGCTCACTAAATTTCAGTCTGAATTTATCTTTCTAAAGCTGCCCTCCTGCTATCTTCTCTCTTCTGATCTTCTGTTTAACTCCCTGATGGCCTTTTTCTGTCTCTCTTTTTTTTTCTCTCTCTCTCACAAGATGGTGTTTCTTTTAAAGCCTAGAACAGGGTGGTCCAAGCTAATCCAAAGTAAAATAATAAAGCAGCTCTCTGTAAGTTTGAACTGAGCCACACTCACAAAATGAATGTGTAGCTGGGAGAGCGAGGGATGAGACATACATGGAAAGGGTAGAGAGTATGTAAACTGTGAAGACAATGTAATTAGGAGTACAGAGTAGAACTTTAATAAGCACAGAGGGCTGGTTCATTCACAGAGCAGAATATAGACACATTTCTTCTGTTGCTGGGACTATGTATTAGAATTCTAAAGTGGAGACGAAACAGTATTTAATGTGGATAGACAATGTTTAAAGATCTAGTACAGAGGAGGCAAGAAGGTTATTCAGTAGTTTTTAAATTTATAGACGTACAGGAATAAGAAGATTTAGATGATGCCATGGAAAAGTGGGAGATAAGGAAAAATTATTTCTAAATTTGAGCCTCAATGACCCAAAAAGCATGTAACATGATTTCAGACATCGCTCTTTGTGTATGGTAATGGCATAAAAGACTTTCAGTTTCAACCATTGTTCATCATGAGGGAATTGAGCTGTCTCTGAAAGGGGCACTTTACTCATTTTGAGGAAAGATGAAGTAATCCAGAACTGGAATGAATCAGAAACAGTTAAAGGTGCCGTAGAATACTCATTTTTAGGTTTATACTTGTACTTAGGTTTCTACTAGAAAATGTTTACATGGTTTAATGTAAAAAAAGCAAAACATTATTTTTCTCATACTGTCCATTGTTTCAGCACCTCTTTTCACTCTTTCAACACATTTTAGCTTCGGTCTCTTTAAGGTCCCCATCCCTGAAAGCTCACTTGCTTCTGATTGGCCAACATTCCCGAGCACAGCAGAGGGGCCTGGCGGCACAGGGATGCGTGCGAGACTAGGCCACTGATTACTGTACAAAAACAACTTTATTCACTGGTTTTACTGAAACTGGACCAAATTTGAGGTAGAAAATATTGTCTGGTTTCCTCTCTGATGTCCTCTGGCTGCTCTGCCTCTATTTTTGGTGAGTTCGTATGTTACCAGTTACTTTAGCTGCTAACTATTGCTATCAGCAGCTGCTGCTAGCTACTCAGTTAGCCGTGAGGCTAGCCATCTTATTGCTTGGGGGTGGGGGTTGTTGGTTGTTGACACACCTAACATTAGAACAGAAGATTTCAACCGCTGGTTCAGAGCCAGCCGATAGCAGCTAGGAGTTACTGTAGCGTTAGCAACAACTAAAGCTATCTGCCCATCAGGAAATTCCATAAATCAGAGAGTTGAGGGAGAGTAGCCAGAGAACAGCAGAGGAAAAACCAGAAAATATTTACCTGTCCTTTATAACCGTAAAACCACTTTCTGTGAGACACACTGCACTGCATAACCTCCACCTCCTGCTCAATGAGCTTGCATGACGCTTCTCTAGAATGTAGGCTGGAAACTTTATATGTACATTTTGGGGTTGTGCATATTAATGTTCCCAGGCGTTACGTCACATCTAGAGCTTGTTGGCATTTGCCCAGTTTTCCGGGGTCTTTTGTATGAGCAAGATTTACATATTGTGACATTCAGTCTCCTCTTTGTCCTCCATTTGAGCCGGGCTGTGATAATATGAACGAGACAACTATAGTGACTGACGGTCACGGTATGTCAGTTCCATGTACTGAAGTCTTTTTATTCAACTATGCCTAGGTAAATACAGTTTTCCATTCTGTGGCACCTTTTATGTTTAAAGGGCCACTCCAGTGATTTACTACTGTACTTAAGTAAAGCTGGGGGACTCAGAAGACACAGAAAAAAATGAGACAGAGATATCTTGACTTTAAGGCCGGTGTATGCTTGAAGCAAACTGGTTCGTACGAGGTATCACTTGACCACGACTGAAGACGAAAGTGTCCAGGTGGCTGTATTCAAAGGCAGGGTTAAAGGCCTGTTGTTATAGAGAGGCATGAGTGATGGTAATCATTAAAGGGTGATCATTTTTTCAGACAGTCTGTCCATGTAGACCATTATGGTGTTGGTCACAAATGACAGAAGGAGTTACATGAAGAGAAGTTTCATCACACACTTCCACTTCCACACACCTGACCAATCACTGCTTAAAGTGGGGGTGGTTGTCTGTTTTGAAACTTTACAACTTTGATAGACGCAGCCACCCTCTCCAAAGAACACTAAATCCTAAATTTCCCATGATGCTAATAGCAGTAGCATCTTTCATTAGATTGTCCCTTTCTGGTAAAACACCCATGTATTAAAACACCACACCCCCAGTTTGTAAAATGGGCTGTCTGTTAGAAATTTGTAGATACCATAGACTGTATATAAAAAGTGGATGTAGTCATTGTGACGTCACCTGATGGTGTCTTTATTGCTGTTTCAAAGTCTTGAATTTGGCCAATAGGCCGCCATGTTGATTTTTTTGCAAGCAGCGGCACTGAACGTGACCATATTTGGACGAGACAGTGGAGTTACTGCCTGTGTGTGGAGCTAGCTAGCTAGCTTGCTTAGCTAGGTGCGTCTGTAATTCACGTTAACTGTCATTTTAACAGGCTGATAAGTTTGTCTAGAGAACAACAGTCTTAAAACTAAATGTACTCACCAGGGAATGAACAGCCAACTCCTAATAAGCTTTTACAATGGCGCTGGTTAAATTTACACAGTGCCGTGCGTACGAGTCACTCTAGCCCAACCTGAAGCAAACTCTGCTTTATGGTCTATTTTCCTCTAAATGGGACCATAATTTACTAAATAAACATAATGTTGTATTGAAGAAGACTTGAAACTATTGATTGAGACCATAACCTCACTAGTAAAGTGTTTATTGAGGTACTTATTCGGCTGAGAAGTAGGGTCATTTTTGTATTATTTCTAATAGAGCTTCTTTACACAACCAGAAGAGCGCCCCCTGCTGGTCGTCGGATAGAATACAGGTTTAAGGGACCTGCGTTTGCATCAGTTAACTGACTGGAAGCTTCCCGCTTGGTAGTTACTGAGCCCAAATAAGCCTGTTTCATTTTGTTGATACATTTTCCATGTTAGATGATGGATCATTTCCATACAGTCAATTTCATATAACTCCTGTTACAAGATCGTACTTCAATGACAAAATCTTGTTAAATAAAAAAAAATGTGTTGGCTGAATATGACCCTAAAAGTCTCCTTAAATGGTTCATTTTCAGACTAGTAGTTTTTAAGAAACGGTAAACTTTTGTTAGAGAATATTGACATTTGATGGGCAGCAATTTTGCATGTGCTTAAGTTCTTAGAACCATACATAATTTAGAAATGACACATTCATATTTATCCAGTGTATGCATCACTCTCAATACTGTGTATGGTTTGTAGTTCATTTGTCATGGTTCAAAATATCTGAGTCACTCATCCAAAAATATATTCCCAGTACTCTGAACTGAAGATGTCTCTCCCGATGTTTCTCCTTCACTCGTTTTCTCTCAGGCACTCTCACGCACACACGCGTGCACCCACACACGCACACACACATTCTCACACAGAATTGAGATACGTCCTCTGCTCTGTCTGTCTGCATGCTTGTAATTCATAAAAGATCAGAGCTCTGCTCCTTCCAGCAGCCAGCTTCTTAATGTATTTGCAATGCCAATGTAAGACCTCCAGCTCTCACTCACACACTCACACACACACACACACACACACACACACACACACACACACACACACACACACACACACACACACACA
>JAPMOB010224639.1:0-10309 GCA_029875015.1 Lepomis gibbosus
AATAACATACCATTAAAGCCCCGCCCATTTCGAGACAACCCGACCCACTTCCGGGTTAAACCCCGCCCACTTCCGGGATATGCCCCGCCCAATGCGAGTACGGATACGGATACAGATAATTCATCTGGTTAACAGATACAGATACAGATAATGCTGTACTCGCTCATCCCTAATAAATACACAAGTGACACTCAGAGTTAGATTGATTTGTCTCCATATCAGAAAGAATAGTTTTAAAAGCATGCAAAGAGACAGGTTCCTGACGTTTCAAGTGGTAATCCTTAAGATTTCATTCCTGCGTTTTAATACTACAGCTCCCAGAACTATTGCGTTCAGTAAAACAAATTGTCATTTTATTAAAGAAGTGAGGCAGTAATTGGTCTTTTTCCATCATTCTGTGAGCATCCATGATCCAATTTTATACTGCAGACAGCACGAGTCTGTGAACAGCAGGGAACAGTGAAAGGAGCTGGTTACCTGTCTGAGAGGTTAGAGGTGTGCAGCTTGTCGCCTGCAGCTCTTCATCTAACAGCTCAGTGAGGCTGCTCCTTCTTGTTCCATTACTCCCTGCAATATCTCAAAGTGATCTGCTGTAAAAAAAAAAAAAAAAAAAAAGGAAAAAATAACAGTTGTCTTGTTTTGTAGATGTATTTTTGATGAAAGATAGCATGGGTGCTAACTCATTGCATTTCCTGTGAATACTTTATAAAAAATCAACTTGTGTTTTGCCAGTTTAATTAAAGGGCAATTATGGTATTTTTTACGTATAGACCTTATTTTAGATGTTTTTGTGCCTATGTGACTAAAATCAGCAATTTTACATTGCAAAGCAGAGTTGCTCATCTACCGCTGCCTCGTGGGTTAGTTAGTTCACAATCAGGGTTTGGGGAGTAACGGAGTACATGTAACGGCATTATGTAATCAGGATACAAAAAAAATGTATTCCATTACAGTACAGAACAAATAGACGTAATCAGATTACAGGTACATTTTGTAAAATGGGGATTACTCAGAGAGATTACTTTAAGCAGAAAGTTTCCATGAAACAGAAAACGCAGTGTTAATTTACCTCCATATATGTTTGTACATACAGTCTATGGTATATGTACATGATTCTGTAAAAACTCATCTGTGTGGACTGGTTCCAGCTCCCAGTGAGTGAACACAGCAGCTGGACCGAGACCGACAGAGGCCACTTTGACCATTGGGAATATAGTATGAATGTGGTTTTCTTGCCGAGTTTGGCTCTTGGCAACCCAGGGCTGAGTAAGCTAATAGGACCGCTATCAGCACAGCTAACCGACCGAAGTAACCAGCCACAGATCAGATTAGAGGTTTAGCAAAAAGTAAAGCTATCACAGAAGCTCTGTGTAAATCATCTCAGTAATTTACTGGATTCCCTGTTTGTCTCTGAAGCTGTGTCCGGTCCTGTTCATGCTGTGTTGACTGGGAGGCTGCTGAGCGAGGTTTTGTTGCCCGCTCGCCCGGCTACGGTTCCCAATCAGGCACCACACCCTACATGTAGACAGTGAGGGCCAGCCCACACTGTCATAATCATAACAATGGTAAGTGGATTTTGTAATTCTAGACTCTAAAGCTCAACGGGGACGTTACCGCAACCCAGGGGGCATTCAGGGGGCCGCTGAAAGCAATATTTTGGAAAGGGGGGCATTTGTTGAGGTGTAAATTTTGAGTAAAGTTTACACCAAAGCTTCACAACAATATGAGTTTAAAATTTCAAGTACTTCTATGCAACATTAAAACTTGCCAGCCTACGCCACTGTGACCGGACAATGTGTAAAATGGATGCTCTTTCTTGGAATTAACCATGGAAAAATGTATTTCTCTTAAAAGTGTTAATATCCCTGAGGGATACACCATGAACGCCTTGGTGGTTACACATTTACAAGCTAGATATTTCGCTGTCGGACTTCCCCTGAAAGCAACGTAGCATCGAGCACCTGATGCGACACCAGCGAGGGCTGTGAGAGTAATAAAGTGGAGCGGTCAGTCAGTCACAGCCAGTTTGTGACCCAGTGGTAATAAAATAAAATAATAAAACTAGTAGAGGTTTGCAATATACTGGGAAATACGAGGTGCTGCCTTGCTCTTTTTGGGACTGTGAGCTGCACTTCATTGGAGGATCTGAAGGTAACGTGTGGATTTGTGGTGAGATTTCTGCTTGATCACACATGTTGTTACTTAGTTTTGTTTTTTCACCTGAGCACCATTGTCGGGTTCTGTGTCAGTCAGACGGTTTGAAGGGGATAGTACCAGCAGAGCAATAACGTAGCCTAATGCACAACAGATTATAGGGCAGGTAATAAAAGATATGAATTCTCATTAAATGATGACATTATTCTTGTAATATTACTACTTTTTTTTCAACATGTCAGAACACAGATATGTGGGAGAGATTCAGAAAACCTGCAGAAATACAAGAGTTAATGAAATTCAGGAATTTATAAATGTAAATTAAAATAATTAATTAATTAAATATAATTAATTCATCATTGAGGTGAATATGCACATTTAAAGATATTACTTCCCCAAAGACACAAAAAGAAGAGAAGACTAAATCATGTGTGTTGACTCAGGATAGATAATATTCCATGAGAAAAGTTTATCTACAGGAGAATACATATTTAAAAGCAAAGAATACCTGAGAGCTGCACTGCATTATAGTCTATAATATTTTTATATTTTGAATTGCCGCCTGAATTTGGTCTCCCTTTATATAAATTCAAATATTTCCACCACAAATTGGTGCAGAAAAGGCAGAAATTGGTGGAGAAATTTTCACCAGAATGCAGGAAATTAAGTCTTTAATGCTCAAAATTTTATGGGGGAGGACCCCAACTCAAGTGACCCATCCAGTATTGAAGCTAAACCGTAGCTCTTTTATTTCAACAAAATGACCCCATAAATTTAATAGGGTACTAGAAAACAGTCTTTGTGTTCACACACAGTTTCAGGGGGGAACGTTGACTCATAAATTCAAATAGGATTTTTATTCACATTGCTTTTTGTTCCCTTGGAAAGTAATACATCTGTTTGTCATTTAATGATGTGCTATTTTGATGATTTGATGATTCTGAAGTCTTTTGAGGACGAGTCTCAAGTCAAGTCTGAAGCCACTTTGTGAATTGTCCTCCATTAGGAACAATGTCAGGTTGATGTGTCATGTGTTAGTGTCACAGTCACTTCAGCCTTGCAATGACTTCAGCCTTTTCCCTGGTTTTCCCTTCCCTGGTTCGCCTGTGTGTGTTTTGTCTTTCCGTGTCTGTGTGCTGTGGGCGTGAGGATACTCTCTCCTGCTTACCTGCCAATAACACACCTGCTGCTCATCAGCCCTGCAGTATATCAACCCCCGGTTCTTCAGACACTCATCAGCTTGTTCTGTCAGCTACTGTGGTAGTTACCTTCAGGCCAAGTGTTTTCTGCCTCTGTGCAAGGCCATCTCTCCTTGTTCTACAGGATCACGCTCACCTGGCTGCCTGCCCGCTCTCAGTCTGCAACACCAAACCAGCCACGCCAGTCTCATTGATTCATCAGTCGTCTGTCTTCCCCAGCAAGATCGCTCTGTCCACGTTCCCTTCCCCCCGTTTACAATAAATAACCTTTTATTGCACTTTCAACTACCTTGTCTGAGTCTTCTTCCGGGACCTAAATCTGCCAAATAATAACAATTTGAGAACAGAATTATATTAGTGGTTTGCAAACCTCATTGTGTGCAAATTTTTCAAAAAAGCATTACAAACTGCAGCATCACAATCACAAGTGATATGATATTTCTGTAGCAATTATTTTATTCCAAGAGTTTGCTGGTCCAGACAAGTATTACGGTGTGCTTTACATGATATGGGCCTCTCTCAGCCTCGAAATCTGTTTGGTCCTATTAGTTTAACTATACAGCTTTTGTCCCACTCTTTGTTCATCAATATATTACTAATTAACATTCATATGACTCACTGCCTGCCTGGTATTTATTCACTTTAAAGTCCTTTTTAATGTAGTGCTTCCGATATTTTATTCAGACACATTTCATTCTCCCTTATATCCTTCATCAGTGCTCGTCTTTTTTGCCTCTGTGTGTGTGTGTACCAAGGCCCATCATCACGGCGCTGGAGGGAAACTGACACGATCGCATTGATGATCCTCACCTAACTTCATCACGTCTCGCCCACCAGAGTAACACTGCTAATGGAGTCCTCTAGCAGGCGGAAGGGAAGAAGAGAGGCAGGCTGTGGCCACACATGGGGAAGAGGACGGATGTATGAATAAATTAATTATTATATAAATAAATAAAAACAACAGTTGAAGGCGTCTGCCCACAGGTGCCATCACAACACTGAATGTAGTGACATTGAATTGATTTCTAAAAGGGAAGGGTCAGAGGGGAATAACAATGGTAAACACTGCTAAAATAACTAATTGAAAAAACCCCACAAGCTGCCCCCAGTAAGTTTATGCTTGCTATGATGAATACAGAGACAGTGTAGAAAGCTTCCAGACATGAAAAGCATTAATAACAAAGTGAGCTTTACAGTAGATGTCTTCTAAAATCCCATACGTTTGGAAGGCTGCTCAGGGTATTCTGCTACATAAAGATGCTGATCCCAGCCATCAAAAGTCAAAAATGTAAAGCTAAGATCTTAGTGCTTTGTGAGTTATCAGCTGCAGTAGTCAGAAGTCGGACATATCACAGCAAAAATAACAGCTGAATTACTTCTGAATCAACAATCATAACTGTACTCTAAAGCATTTGACACTTCAGGCCAAAATATCTATATTAGGGCTGTCACTATAAAAAAAAAATTATGAAGAAATTGTGGTGCGAATGCTGGCTGTTGAAGGGCTTGCGCTAAACTGAATTTCTGGCTTGAAACAAGTTGAATAGTACAAAGGTATGAAAGATGTGCAACGTTTTAAGTAGAGCCCGAACGACATGGGTTTTTGGGGGCCGATGCCGATATTAAAGTGAAAAGGAGCCGATTTATGAGCCGATATTTCGATTTTGAGAGTAGACCCCGTTAGTGTATAATCTACATTTAGAACAGGCTGTATATGTGGGCTATAAATCCTTTTCCTAAATGATTTATGTTAATAAAATAGATTACAGTCTAAAAAAGTGAGCATGTAAACAATTACACATCAATAACTATTTGCTGCTGGAAGGTGCAACTTTTTCCAGTGAGAGAGAATAAATGTGTATTTCACTTTACACATCTGCCATAATTTCAATGTAGCACATTCACATCTAGTTTATCACTTTGCCAGCACTCTTTTATTGTAACCAAAGCTACATGAAACCATTTCTTAACCACCATTCTGTCTAAATCATGCCGTCTAGAATGCAGTGAGCTGCTGTTGAATGCATCTAATATTAAATGAATGTCTACAACGAGGACTTGCAGCTTTGAGATTTAATTTAATTAACGTTATAACTACAACCAGAGCCGTTACAGGTCTGACTACAGCGTTTCACATCTACAACGTCACACAAAGAGGAGCTACAGAAAGCCGTGGTATTTTCTTGTTCTGCTCAAGTTTATTTACATGCCCGTTCTGGTTTCATTTCAGACACGCCGACTAACTGCTGACAGGCGGCTTGCAGATGTATTTAGAATAAGTCAGAAACTATAGTGCTCCTCCACTGACTAGCTTTGTGGCTAATTTAGCAATGGGCAGCATTAGCTGCTGTAACGTTACGTGTTCTTAGAGAATATTTAGAAGTGATGAACTAGGTAAGTACAAAGGTGGAAAGTTTGCTAGAACTGATACACTGTTTCAAATGTACAATTACGTTAGTCAGCTGCGTAGCTTTAAACATTTTAAACTCTACCGTAACATTAAACTGCTGTGAGCTGGGAGGAAGCCGGGAGAGTGCAGTGAAAAATCGGAGCCTTAGCAAGTCATGAATGTTTTCATGAGGGGAGAAGTGATTGTGGCTGTTTTTATTCTAATTATTTAAGTCATGTAATTAACGTGACAAAAGACTGACTCACTGCTAACACAGCCCTCTGCGTGTTTCTACATGCTGCAGGCTGGCACCGGTAGACTGCGGCCAGCTGATTGTTTTTTTCTATGGCTTTGGGGTAAGGCAGTGTAGTTACCAGCTGTAGCGCGGTTGGCAAACTATGCAACACCCATGACATGAGTGAAGGATCTGAATCTATGTTTCTTTTTTAATGATCATAAATCAGCTGATGCCGATTAAATGCAATTAGCTCATATTGGCCAGCCAATAAATCGGTCAGGCTCTAGTTTTAAGGATTTTTGAAAGGCTTGCGCCTAACTGAATTGATGTCTTGAACAAATTTTGAATATGAATGAAATATGGACGTGAAATAAATGAAAGATGTGGAAGATTTTAGGAATTGTTGAAAAGCTCATGCTAAACTGCATTGCTGGATTTAATTTGCATGAAGTTGCATGCGCCTTTTTTGTTGCAGATGAATTGTTGCCCAGCTTTTTTGCATAAGGAATACAATTTACAACAAAGTTGACTGAAAATGTTCTTAATGCTTTAATGGGTAATGTGACCTTACCTGTTATTAAAGTTATCCTTTTAGAATCGTGCCGGCCGCATTCAAATTATCAAACAAAAATCTCCATAATTCATCGTTATTCAAATTTTACAAATGTATGAACCGGAGATTAGTTTACCTATTTAAAGAAGGAAAACATAACGTAGTGTGTCAGTGAAGCATTAACCAATGAGGGTAAAGTCTTCACTGTGCTTTATGAGTGTGTGTGAATATAAGAGGTGTTCGAGCGGAGGGACAACAACCTCAGTACTTTCAGGACCTCCTGAAAAGTTTAAGGAGGACCCTCCAGACAGGGATGTCCTGTCAAGTTGATAAATCCTGTAGCTCTGAAGGACGCTGTCTCTTTGTGAGCCTTGCAACAATAACAACACACATGCACATACACACAAAGGGTTCCCTGTGGTCACGCAGCTGTACAATGTGGCAGATGTTCATTTTAGGAGTATATTCTGAAATTGGAAGAAGCATCTGTGATGAAATTCATTCATCTCAACATATGAGCAGACAAACCCACACTTGCACACGTAAACAAAACACAGACCTGGCTTTCCTCTGCAGTCTCTGACAGCACCTATAAACCGAAAAACTATATTCAGCATCTCGATAAGATGCATACTGACAAGATAAAACACTGTTGTGGTGAGGAATTAAACCCCCGCGAGTATGTCTATCTTTATATGTGTGTGTGTGTTCCCCTTTGTGAGCCAAGTCAAACAACATTGGCGTCATTCAGAATATGCCTCTGCAGTCTGGCCTTTGGACATGTGGCCTTTAAATATGAAAGCCACTTGTCTATATCGTTTTTCCCCTCATTTTCTCAGAAATTAAATGTGAAAGGTTAAAATTTAAGTACATGTGCTGTGCAAGGCAGTTTTAGTTAGTTTTTACCTTTTTCTAAACAGGTAGTCTTATTAAGATCAACATATATTTTTTAAATTATTTCATTAAACACAGCACATTCCTAAAGAGTATTCTCCTCCCCAATGAACCCTGTCCATCTTCAGTTGGGTGTGTAACACGCTCCAGTCCCCACAAAACTGCACGTTCACCAATGCTAAGCTAATGGTCCGACCTACGGCCCACACTGTTCTCCCCATACGCTCAGCAGATACATGGCGTTGTGCGAGCAGGGCATGAGGGTTCTTTTCTACTTAGGCAACCTCATGGTCATGGAGAGATTGAAGCCTTGGGCATCGCCACACAGCCCAGTCGATCTTGCACCTCAACCGCCTGGGGTTTGCGATCAATTGGGAAGAGATATCCCAATAAACGTGCTCGGGCACGGTACAGATCGAGAGTACTACACCCTTACTCTCTGCCCCAAGCACAAGTCTCTTCACATCCCCTTCCCTGACACGGTGGGCCACGTGGCAATGTGCCTGCGAGAATGGCAACACAACGCTAAACAAGAGAAAATGACATGTTGCACGGCCCGTGACTTTCTCAGCTGAGTCAGTCGCCGCTCTTTCTCACATTTCCCCACATTTCACACACGTTGTGTGAGCCAGCTGTGCGTTAGTCGGACAGCTAACAAGCAGCCTGGACTCACTGCATAAGCAGCACATTCACTCTGCCCTAAGCGGAGCTCTCTCAACGCACCTCTCCTTGACTCGGTCAGGTGGTGTAGCATTAGCTCACAATTACGGCAACACCATCTTGTGCGGACATCCCCATCTCCCTCCTTCCTGGTGGTGTCATTTAAACAGCACGGTTCAATACGCCATCCCAGTGTCGCCCGCCACTGCCGGCTCCTCTGCCCGCTTCCCCGGCTCAGCAGCGTAGCCACGGAAACACCGGCGTGGCCTATCCTTCTCTCCAAAACATCCAGGAAAGCCCAGCTGGTGGCTGGGGCCTTCATGTTTTTAAAATAAACAAACAAAGCCCCGAGAGCATGTGCCTTGGACGTGACTGTCTCTGTGGAGTCACTCGTTGCTGTGTCACACATCTCTCCCACTCTGTATGAGCCAGAAAGCTATCACACAGGCTAGACTCAAACAGGGTCACTTACTCGAAAAAGGTAATGGATTACACATTACTTTTTCTTTTAAAGTAATGCCTTTACCAGATTTCTCACTGCTGAAAGTAACTAGTTATACTGCTAGTTACATTACTTTGGATTACTGCGCAACATCACCTGTGATGCACAATAACGATATATAGTTAAACCTCATATGCTCAGATCAAGACAAAGTTGTGAAAATCAGCCCAACATTTGTCAAGAGAAGAACAAGGCTAGAGTACAGTACTACAGACTGTGATTCTTACTGCTGAATCATTAATAGCTGCCAGCATGTAGGTCTGGGGCTGTCAGTGAAAGTATCAGGCATGTATGTCTTATTATAAAAACAATAATAATAATAATAATAATAACAATAATTAGGCTATTATATTATTATAATTGTTGTCATATTTAGCCATTTTGTTACAATTACGTTTGACACAACGGCTGCAACCTGACCTTTTATTTCTCTGTGAGATGAAATAATTTAGAAAGTTGCGTGGCGCAGCGGAGAGCCCCCAGCTGCAGTATTGTATAGATTATGCGTAATATTTATCCAGCAAGAGGGAACAATCACGAACCGTTCATTTCGACATAACCCATACCAGAGAGGGAGAGGGGCGGCGGAGGGTACACGTATTTTCCTGCTGTATCGAGATGCTAAATGTCTAATTGGATGTTTTCAAGACTCACTTCATAATTGTCTTTTGGTTATTGATTTTAAATGAAAACGTACCAATTCAGAGGAGAAATACACAGTAATTGGTGTTTGGTTTATATTTTTTTTTTATGTAAAAAAAAGGACAACATTTGAAGATATCCTGATTGTGGATGGCAATTCAAATGACATGGAGCACTTATGGGAAGACATGATGCTGATATTGATAAAAGGCACAAAACATTGTGTTCTGCATGTTTTTTTGTTAAAAACATGATGTTGGCAAAAAAATGCAAAAAAATTCCAAATGTATCAAATATGATACAAAACAAAACTCATACATGCAAAGAGCTATTCAAAAACTTTTTATTTGGCATTAGGTACAATAACCACTGCATGTTCAAAAAAAATTAGATTTTCTGGCAATTGTTTGATGGTTTAGGCTTTACAGGTTAAGACATGATTTATTCCATGACACATATTGTCTTAACCTTACAATGCACTGAGAATGTGCGTGCGAGAAAGGAATAAATTACTCCCATTATTTTTCAACAAAGCCTGGCCATTTCTTGTTGAATTCTGAACTGTTGTGCCGTCTGCTGTTAAGGTACCATCTGCTGCTGACTGTCTGGCTTGTAGCCCACAGAGACAGACACAATGGACACAGCTTCACACCATAATGGAAAATCTCACTGCCTCATTACAGTAATATTTTTATCAGCATGCCTTTAAATAATCCGTGCTTGTTGCATGAGAATGCTACACTGACTGCATTTAGCCGACATAATATGTTGCCGTGTGATCGCCTGCCAGCTTTTCAATAACTATTTGTGTATCTTTCATCGGATAGGCTCAGCAAAGCAATCCAATAATTAGTTTACTGGAAGATAAAAAAATCTGTTAGTGAGCTATACCAAAGTCCTTATAGGCAAGTCAAACCACTCGACAGCCATCTTGGCAACGATTTCGGGCATCTCTTTTGGACTAACAAGACCAGGGGCCGTATTACAGAAAGTTTCCGATCTTAGGTCTTAAGTTAAGATAGGAAGAGTCTAGATAGGATTTTTCTCAGTTTGGTATTACAGAAGCAAATCCTAACGA
>JAPMOB010224640.1:0-17575 GCA_029875015.1 Lepomis gibbosus
ATAAAGAACTATTTAAAGCATGGCACACAGTCACATCTTAGAAGTGGGTCAAAAAGATGGAACGAAAGAGGAGGAATTAAACCCATATTTAAATGTAATATGAACATGTGGATCCTTTGTCAAGGCTGTTAGCGTGATTGATTTGCATGCCGCAAACTAAAATTAAGATTAATAAATTGCATGTCTTTGACTTTGCTCCATATTAACTGTTCTGTAGGTTCATAGCTTGAATTAAGAATATGATGCATGCTATTTATTATGGGCATGTCACTCGTTGTTTCTCCTGCATTTTCACTTACAGACAGTCAATTCAGGCGGAAACTGGAAAGTGCAATTCAGTCTAGTCTGGTTGACACAAACAGCTCGCAGAATTCAAGCGGTGAGCACTGAGTCACTTATTTTATGCTGATGGGTGGGTATTTGTGTGGAAATGTATAATTTCTGCTTGAATGAGGAAACATATTTTCAGTTGTGCTACAAAGCAGATATGTGTGAGTGTCAGTATAGACAGAAAAAGTATTTCTGCAGACAGTGATTTGTTACTGAGGGAGACTTTGTGTGA
The DNA here is from genome assembly GCA_029875015.1 of Lepomis gibbosus. Lineage (NCBI taxonomy): Eukaryota > Metazoa > Chordata > Actinopteri > Centrarchiformes > Centrarchidae > Lepomis > Lepomis gibbosus. The sequence goes on from JAPMOB010224640.1 coordinate 563, forward strand.
CCTAACTGGCATCAATTGTTACTATGGAGACCTTGAATACCATGTTTGATCACCTTTGGCTCTGATAACAGCTACGATACATCATGACAGTGACTCAAAAAGAGGCTTGTAATTAAAAGCCTACATGAACACAAACATTCTGCAAAAGTTACAAAAGTCTTTGTTGTATCACAGTTTTTCTGTCTACTTTTTCACTGGTTTGAAATGGGTGGCCTGTGTTGTAAACAGGTGATATACTCACTGTGCACCAATCAGCAATATTTTAACAGAATTATTATTTACTACTACTGTTTACCAGTTCACTGACAATTAGACCTAATCAAGCCACACCTACACAGTCCCAATGAAGCAGATTAGCTGAGCGTTAAACTCTTATCTAAGGAAGTTTATATTTTCAGACTTTACCTATGTTACTTATTTAGTCAGGAATCTTTGATGTTATATAGAAGATTTAAGAATTAAGACTTAAAATTTTGCATTTTCCACCTTCAGCGGTTTGGCATAGACGCATCTGTTGTTATACCATAGACAGGCAAACATTCGAATTTGGTTTTCTTACAATATGTGTTTCACAATAACTTGTCACTCTTACTTGTTACATTCCTTGTCCTCACCTTCTAAAGGTGCACTCCCACCTAGTAAGCATTTTGCTTTGAGAAGAAAAACAAAACCAGGAACCCTACAGTCTTGATAAGGCTCAAACCAGCCCTTGTGGTATCCAGGAATTTAAAAGTTTATTTTAAGATCACACTTTTAGCTTGTTCTCAGTAAATGTGTGCCTTTTTATTAAGTGACCTAAACAGAAATAGAAATAGTCAGTCGTCTTTTTCTGCATAGGTATGGTTCTACTTTTTTGACTACTGTGTATATGGTGCATGTGATGACTTGTAAAAAACTTTTTAAATAATAGGCTGATGATTCTCCATCTTTGTTTGTACCTATCTTAGTAATTAATATAAGTAAATGCTCTTTCATTGCAAATTATGCTTGCCTTAAAAAAACATTAAACACTAAAGACAGTGACATGGGAAAAGAGTGGTAGAGAATTTATACTGTTTCTGTAGTTTTAATTCCCTTCCTATCCTCTGGCTTGCCCACAGGAACTCCGAGCCCTCTGGTGGCCACCTCCTTCTCTACAACCCAGAGTAAGTCCAACCCCACCTTACTGCTCAAAACAGAAAATATGCATGCTGCCTCATTCTCATTCCACCTTTTTTCCCCCCCTGTTATGCTTCAGTTTTCATTAATCTGTCATTGTTTGGTGCACATAGTTTCTCTAGAATCCATTGTGATTATACAGATTTTCTGCATTTAGCTTCATTATCACTAGGGGATGTCTGAACAGAATCTTATTGTACACCTGCATTGTGTTCAGATATAGCCGTGTCTTGTAATGGCTGACAACGAGGCATCGGCTGACTCATACTGTTACGAGGTTTTGTTTTGGCAGACAAGGATTCCTACAAAATCTTTTATAAATTTTTAAAATTAAATATGTAAACATTCATTGGTTTATTATGTTTGCCTTTATAATATAGGATATAGGATAATACAGTAGAAACGTAATGAAAATGAGGGGAGAAATAGAGAGGGGGTATGTCCGATTCAAACCAGGGATGTTGTGATTACATGGTCAGCGCGTTAAACCCCTAGGCCACCAAGATGCCCCAGCATATAACGTTTAAACACTGCAGCACTTATTTGCAAAGTCTCATAAAAACTTCATCACAATTGCAAAAAATCACAAAAGCAACAACATCTTGGTGGAACTGACTTTCAGAGCTGCTGATCCAGTATAGATCAGGGAAATGTATTCATTTTCTCCTCCGACAAAGAGTGAATGCTCTTCTGGGCCTTGTGATTTTTTAGAACCCTACACTTGTGGTGCCTGTGGCATCCAGTTCCAGTTCTACAACAATCTGCTGGAGCACATGCAGTCCCACGCTGGTGAGTCCACGACTACAAATGCATGTTAAGCTCGACAGGGGAAAAACACAGAATGTGAACACATCCTCAGTGGCTACAATGCATGTGAAAGTCTGTATGATCACACATAATTTGCAATTGTTTCATTGAGGTGTAGGATTTAAATTCTTGCACACAGCACAACATTTGTATTTTGGAGTTCCAAGGAATATATTGTGGCAATGAAGGTTGTTGCAGATCTGGTTCTGAGGCTGCTGGATATGTTTTTATATGTTTTGTTGCAAAACCTTTAGTGTGTGTGTGTGTGTGTGTGTGTGTGTACAGTAGGTGCATTGTCTTCTGATGATTTTATCAAGTAATCAGTCATTTAGTATATTAAATGTCAGAAACAAAGGCAAATACTAATCTTGAGCAAACACAGCTGAAAGTCTTGCCAACATATACTTTTTACAGTGGTATGAAAACAAGCATAGCAAACAAATATCCATATCAGAGAAGCTTTAACCACCAAATGTTTTGTATTTTTATTTCATAAATGACTTTAGTGCAGTTTGTTTATCCTCTTATGCATGAACCATGGTGCCTGTCTTAGCATGCAGTTAGAATTATACAGTTATCATGTGGACAGTTGTAAAATACTGTTATCCAGGCTTCACCAATAAAAACAAAATATATTTACATTAGTTGATAATTCATCATGAATGTTTGCTGTTGACTAATCATGTGCAAATTGACTGAGAAAGGTCTTGTTTAACCGGTTTTGTAGGCATAGTTTGTTAATAATAAACTCAGGGAGGCCAAACAAAGTATTTTTGTCTTTTCCTTTGCTGACAGATTTGTTTGTGTAATTTTGTGTTGGTTTTATTCTTTACATTTTTCTCCACTTGGAAACATTTAACATACACTTTCTGCATTTAAACCATACAGTAATGTCATTTCTGCCTGATTGCATTTTTGTATCTCTTCAGCGGACAATGAGAACCACACCAAAGGGGACTCTCCCAAAACTTCCTCCGCCGCCGGTCCTCAAGAGCAGCTTTGGAGAGGTGCTCAGGCTCAGGCCCAGGCTCAGGCCCAGGCCCAGGCCCAGGCCCAGTCCCAGGCCCATTCCTCAGTTAAACTACAAATCCAGCCTCAAAGTATCTCCCAGAGAAACCACACTCTCAGCCGTAAGTTCTGCCATCAACTTAATTAATTTAATTTAAAACTGGAATTATTATATTGTTGAGAGTTTCTGTTCCATTAGAGCAATAAGAAACTCTTTCTCAAGTGAATAAAATTCAAATAATGTCAATTATATAATCTAAATTTTAAAATCCAAGTCAGATTTGTTCCCATATTATTGCCATGCCTTTATCATTCTCTGATTCTGTAATTTCTTTTCCCTTCTAAGATACTGTGTGGTTTCTGCCAGTATATCAAATTAAAAACATTAACACTAATTATCTTTCTTATGTTTTGCTCTGCCTTTCTAACCACCCATCTGCCGTCTGTGCTGGCAGAGAATAATGGACTACCTGAGAAGGAGCGACAGCAGGTGGCTGAGCGCCTCTTACGAGTAATGTGTTCAGATTTGAGCATGCTAAACGTGCTCAACAGCAAGGACTTCTTGAAGTTGGCACAGACCCTAGTGGATACGGGTGCTCGTCATGGTGCCTACTCTACCCGTGATGCTTTTGGCAATATGAGTGCCTTGGCACTGCGCCAGCTGCCCCGCATGTACAACCAAGTCAAAGTCAAAGTCACGTGTGCTCTAGGCTCCAATGCTTCGCTTGGCATCGCTGTCACGTGCCACTCCCAGACATCAGGCCCAGATGCGTGCTATGTTCTAACAGCCTACCAGGTGGAGGGGTCAAGACTAAAGCGCTATGTGCTCGGCGTGAGGGAGGCTGAGCTCAGAGAAGGGCCTGAGCAGATTCACCACTGGGTGCAGAATGTGCTTTCTGAGTTTGTGATGTCAGACATTCGCACCGTGTATGTCTCAGAGCCCAGAGTGTGGGCAGCAGGATTTGCTGGATCACCGCTTGGTGGTGGTGGGCGGGGCAGGATATGCTTGCGATGCGCCGGGTGTTCACTTGGTGCAGTTGTACAGGCCGTTCTAGGGAAGCGCAGCCTCCAGGCTCGAGGTCTTAATGAGTTGGCTGAGCTTCTCTCGACGTGCCGAGACATTGCCTCCTCCTCCACACTGTCTCTTCGTGAGGAACAGTGTACCAACACATTCACAAGCACAACTGAGGACGGCGCACAGGGCAGCCTTGCACAATGCCCCACCCCACCTTGCTGGGATCGTATGGCTGAAGCTCTTCTGCAGGTCCATGCCCACTTTGAACAGATTTGCGAGGCTTATGGACGCAGTAAGGCCACGGCTCCTCTCCTCCAGGGTCTCAACAAGCATCTGCTAGGGACACTAGCTTGTCTACTGGCACCTCTGCGTCTGGCAGCTCTGGAGCTGAGCAGCCAGAGGAGACCAACCTTACAGCAGGTGCTCCCTGTCTACCTACGTTTGGAGAAGTTTTTCACATCCAAAGCTGGAGAGGCTGGAACCGGCACTGCTAGCAAACTTTGCCACTACTTCCTGGAAGCACTTAAGGAAAACTTCAAGGTACTGAACTGGTTTTGCTCACATTGGGTTTAAAACATTAACATTTTGCTTCAGTTTGTCAAAGTGACATGATTCCTCTTAAATTATTGACATTCTGTGAGGAATGGGGCTAGGTATTGTTTAAATCTAAAAATGCTGGTGCCGATATATATAATATCAAGATATTCAGTATACTACAAAACTATTTCTTATTTCATTGAACAAAAACAATTTCTCTAATCTAAAATGTTGTTACATTAATAATATGCCAATAAAACTGCCAATATTTAGATTTAAACCAGAAACTATTTGAAAATGTGTAAACAAAATTACCGACATTAATGTCGACTTGACCGTCAGATTGATACCAATTGAGGTTCACCCCGCACTAGTTAAAGGTCTTGATATTTGATGGAGGTATATGAATAATTGGTATAAGCACCACTGACAGTGATTGATATGTTTCTCTGTTTATAGGTGGAACGAGCCCACCAGGTAGCTATGGTCCTGGACCCACAGCTCAAGCTGCGTTCAGTGCCGGCCTACCAGCATGAAGACATAATCTCCCGTGCATGCGAAATGGCTGCTGAAACCAGGGATGGAGGTATGACTGGTGGTGGAGGTTCAGGTGGCGAAGAGCGGGACACCGATGGCCCACCAACCCCTAAAATAAGCCGTATAGAAGGAGGGGGAAACAATGGCGGCACCTCAAGGGGGACCTCTTCGTCTTGTACAGTGTCCGGTAATGATGAGAGTCAGAGCCAAGTTAGACAAGAGATTTTTAAATACCTGGCCGAGCCTCTTCTCCAAGGGACACCTGACCTCTTCCAGTACTGGAGCTCAGCGGTGAGTGAGAAGTTCCCCAGGCTTGCTCGCCTGGCATTGTGGCTACTTGCTGTGCCTGCTGTGGGCATACGAAGTGAGTGTGTGACTGTGTGTGAGCAGAGCCTGGCTATGAAGAGGAGGCAGCAGGTTACCGCTGAGGAGATGAACAAACTCATTTTCCTTCGCTCTAACATGGGCTAGGAAAAAAATCCAACCAACCCTAAACAACCAAACCTTCACCTCCAACCAATGACTGAAGACTATTATTTATATACTGTAGGTTTAGAGCAACTGTAAACTTAAATGTGTATGGACATTAATATACTTCTCGAGATGGATATTTACAGGAAACTCACATTGTACAGGTTGCAAACACCCATAAAACAATACGGCTTATTACATATTTTATATGGAGAAAGGATTGTTGTAAAGTACTGTGGACAAAATGTAGGGGTGGAACGCTAACTCTCAAAAGATTGTCCTGTTTGGTATGCCACCCTCGACTTGGGATGCATGTAAGCAGGAGGAGTTTCAGTCTTATCACGACCAGTGATTTGAATTGCTCCAGCCTAATTACGAAACTGCTAAAAGGCTATAATGCTGTTATTCTCACTGGGTAGGCAACATTTTCAGGTAAAGTCAGCTTCCACTGCTTGAACCTACTGTCAGACCTCTGAAAACAATCTTACTAGATTATCAAAGATGTCCCAGAGATATATAGCAGGAAATACTGTAGCATGTACAGTATGTTGGAGAATGATCATTTTCATTGGCGACAAAAAAATTCAAGTGGTGAATCCTCACTGCCATTGCAGCTCTGACAATTAAGTGTACAAGGTTTATGATTTACTATTATGTATGACTGAAAATTATATTTTTCAATATATTCAGCCATGGGAGGTGGAAAGAAAGCTAAATCAATACAGCTAATTTAATGGTTGCTTCAAATTTAGCTGTGGATCATTTGCATGCACTGCATTCATTTTTTGTTCAAAAAACAGCAGCTGATCAAAATTAACGATATGATACTTTCCCTTTTGTTACAAATTATAACGAAAAGTAATCTGACAGTTTGTTTTCTTTCTAAAATTAACTCAAAGAGGTCTTACGCTGCTAGATATGGAAGTCAAATGGCTAGAATTGCACAGATGGGCCCACATCATGAAGTTAAGTAGAATAAAATTAAGCTATTGGTTGAGTTTTCTTAACAAATATTTGTTTCATGCACAACGACGACAGCATCATATTGGAACCTGTTTGCAGTCAGCATTTACACTGATTTCATTCAACTATACCGTAGCTGGATTGCACCAACAGGGAATTAAATAAGAAGTTGGATAAATAAATCTCTTATCCTCTAATACTTGATGGTTCAACCCAGCTTGTATGTCAGTAACTAGATGGTTTCCAGTGCTGGTAATTCAGGAATGTCAGTCAGCTCTGTGAAACAAAAGACCTACAGTCAACTATCAGTACGTTTCTTTATATTGAAGACGTTTTGCCTGTGCGTTGCCCTCAGATAAACAGCAGAAATGTTATTTGCCTTCAGTTTGGCGAGCTCTTAGGCAAGGATTTAATTCAAAATTGCATAAATCCTTGTGTGGTTGCCGTGTGTGTGTGTGTGTGTGTGTGTGTGTGTGTGCATTTTTTTCCAAAGCTTAATTAGAAGTGCTTGTCCATAGGAAAGTCAATATTATTTTATTTATTCTTCTTTCCTCATTTATCATTCTAATACAAGCATTGTCTTCCTCGTGAGCTACAAATGTCCAAATGTTTTCAAGGCAATAAGCTTTATCATAGGGCATAGTTTCCAACTTCATCTACTAAAAGTGACTGTTCTCATGATGTACCTACCGTTCATTATTAATGGTAAATTATTTTCTGTTTGTGAAATCTACGGGATTTTCTCAGGAATGAGTACACCCAAGCAGGCACCGCCGCTTTTTCCTCACTGTACCGAAAACACACCAAACTGTGACCTCACTGCCGAGGTATGTACTGAACCGTGACTTTTTGCAAAACGTTCCGCCCCAAATACAGTTAGTGCCATTTGCAACAAACAAACAAAAAAATGGATCACTGAGGGTTTTTTCAGGATGAAGCAAATTCTGCCAGTACATTCACTTAAGTCAACACACGCATACTAATGAAGTCAATTTATTTATTTTTTTATGGATTCTAGTATACATTTACATGAGCTAATACCTCCTAAAATGACTTGGATGAATGGAAGTTATACTGTAAATTTGTTTGTCGCCTTTGGTACTAATTAGTCAAGTACTAGTTTGTCATCTCTCCTTTTTGGCCTTAAGTCACATTCATGCATTCTCTATAAACCCTACAGTCAGAGCCAACATCATGCCTTTTATTGAAGTTAAATGGCCTTCTTTTCACCATCTTTTCTAAAGCTTGTATTTTATTTTATATTTTTCGTTTTTTTAACCCTGTAGACTCAAAGGGGTGTGTGGCTGATGGTTGACAGTGTCCTCTAGTGGTCAAATGTGGACTTCATGGGTAACTGTGGTATTTGACAAGTGCTTTTACTCTGAAGTTGAACTAAGTGAACATGTATGCTGCTTGGAGTCATCTCTTGGTTTATGAAACAGGTCAGGGATTATTTCAACAAGCACAAGTATCCACTGTATAAACTTACACTGAAAAGAGTCTGTAGCAGATTAGAAAGGACATTAGCAGGTCTTCATTGGGAGTCATACCATAGCAGAACGGTATATCAATATTTTGTTATACTATTTGTGGTGCAGCTTAAATATTGATTTTAATGCAGGGCGCAGAACAGATTAATGCTATAGGCAATTTCTCCACCTTCTTGGCCAGAACTAACAATGTTTTCTTTGCCAGAGGCTGCACCATCTACCCCATATTCAAATATTAAACACTAATAGTCATAACTGAACATAAGATTATCAGCAGTTGAAAATAAAAAAACATTATTTTATCTCTCTTTTTGTCTTGTTCCCAGCTTTTGGCCCCATTATGACTTGGGATAAAATTAAATTACATCTTTGCCCAACAAATATTCGCTCGGTCTCCCATCCATTTCAATTAAAGTCTGTATGGGTGATAAATTCAAGCATGCATTTCCTGTTTTGGTGTGATCTCCATGGATCAGAGTTGACCTTTGTTCACCTTTGACCTCACAGATGTGCACGGTCAGCCACTAGGAGCACTAATGACCTGTACTTGGCCTGTACTATGTAGAAGTCACTATTCTAGCCCTGTGGCAAAATGTTGTTTTTTATAATATCACACTAATGGACACATACTGCTGCATCGCCCTCATTGTTGGGTTACAGTTAGTGATCGATCCAACAAACATTTGTTTATGACCTGGGTTGGAATTGTGACGACATGTTCTTTTTTTCTGGCTTTGTTAAACATAAGGCTAATGTGACTACCTTTTTAGGACACAAAGTGAGAAGTGGAAAGGTTTGAAGTGGAAAGCCAAGAACAGATCTTGGTCTCACTAAAATCAGAATCTTTTGTAGTACATGATGGAATTTATTTTCAGCTACATGATAAAACTTTTATTAGAAGTGCATAGAATGTTGAAAAGGCTTAATTTATGTCAGTCAAAGGTGAATGGCTCTGCATTGTTTCACAAACTACATAAGATGTTTGTTTTTTTTTGTTGTTTTTTTTATAGCCCGTAGCCCTCCTTACCTCTTTCAAGAGCTTTGATTTAGTGTTTTCTTCAATGTTTTTCTCTCCTTAAAGAGTTATTTAACATTTGGGTGAAAAGCACTGTTTTGCTGCCCTCTCTGGTTGGAGGTTGTGAGCCTCTTTCACCTCTATATGTGGTCAGAAATGTGCTCTGTTGCACCTGAAAACCACACCCAACAGCGATGTTGTGGGGTGGAGTACACCTGTACATCACCGCAGCCAGGTGACAAGTTAAACCACTGGAGGTCAGCAAAGACAATATTTTCGAGGGGTGTTGAGTTAAAATGGTTTCTTTAAAATGTCTGATTTTTTTTTCTTTTTACATCAACACCTACATCTTTTCATTGTGATAATTTTCATTCTTGAAATCAATATGTATACTGCTGTTTTCACACTGATTCATGTCACACATTTATATTTTGGTAAAAAAGAAAACTATTGCTGTAAATTATATTTAAAATTACATTTTTAAAGTATCAAATCCAATGTGTTACCTCAGTACTCAAGGTAATGTTGTAATTTAAAGATTGGAAGATCAGCTGTTGAGACAAAATTAAACTTTGGTCAATGATATAGTCAAAATACAGTATATTGGTTTGCGGTTTTAGCAGTGATCCTCGATTGAACTGATGAAGGGATTTTTCTTACAGTTTTTAAATAAGTATTTTAAGTAGAATATGCTCTGGGACAAAATGCCATTGTTGACGTAATTATGTCAACTTAATTTTACTTAGAAATAGCATTCTTTTTGCTGATTAAATTATATCTAAGATATGCATGCTTTTAATAAGAGTACTGATATATAAAGTTAGAGCCACATGATTCACTTGCATCTGATGAACACTGGCCTATGAGTCGACGATACCTTAAGACACACTATCAAGAGTCAGAGAAGCAACCTGGACTGAATTTTAACCTTTCGAGATGGGAGTAGCGATGCTGATCATGGGTTGGTGTTTATGGGTTGACATCATCCATTTTCAGTGGATGTATATGTAAATACAAGAGAACTGCTGTTTTTATGCCACAAGGGGGAGCCTTCATTTCAGAGATACAATAGGGAACACCAATAACATTATACCTCTATTTTCTACAGTAGCATTTCAAAAGGTTTTTGATATAATAGAAAACACAACTTAGATACTGTTATTAGAAAATTGAAATCAGCTGTAAGTTTTATTTTGTTCCAGGATTTTAACTTATTCAGATAATAACTGTAACATATGGTATAAGAATGCTAACATGGAGATCTGTTCTGTTTAACTATGGATTATAGTCTGTATTATCAATCAGGTTAAGAAATTAGTGTTGCTTTCATCCTATTTTACCGGCATTACTTCCTTTTATACTCTGCTAAAATGCAAAAAATGTGTTTGATTCTATTCATTTTGTCTTTTTTATCGCACTTTGGCAGCAGATTCCTATGTAGCTTCAGATCTGAGTTGTCTTATTAGTAAGCCTAATTTATACTTTTGTAGCAACACTATTTTTATATAATGGCAAAGAGAGAGTTCAGTGTCTTTTTTTTGTTTTGTTTTTCCTGTGTCATATGTGGCAGCGCTGTTCAATGTTCTTGAATACATTACCCACTGTAGTATGTGATGTGTGAATAAACTCCAAATCTGTCAAACTGTGGTGCAGTTAGAGGTGATAGTTGTCTGTGTATGTATGTGTGGAGGGTGGAAGGATGGTAGAGGGAAGTATGTTAACGACATTAAGTCCAGGTTTATCCCTGCAGTAGTGTGTATAAACAAGCTTTAAACTACCTTTGCCCACAATTTGGATGAAAGAAGTTTCCTTTTCAGTCAAGGGTGTGTGTTGGGGGTAGGAAACAAACATCTGTATTTATGAATCAATAGAACCTGAGAAGATATTTGACTATCGTCCAGTTAAAAAAAAAAAGAGGCTGGCTGCTTATTTTCAGTATGAATGAGTACTCCCACCCAGAGAGAAATGAAGCAGGGCTTTCCACAGTGGCCGAGAGGGAAAGACGGAGGGCCCCAAACACATGTAGAGGGGAAAGAGGCCCTATATAAGGGCAGAGCGATTGAAGACGCACACATGGGGAGTGAATATACAGAGGCTGCTTAGAGGTGCGTGCAAGGGTTCCCCAGAGGCCACGGATAGGGCAAAAGAGCAAGGGAGTGAGACAGAAAGAGGGGAAAGAGCAAGCAAGTGTTCATCACAGCCTGCTGTGTCTCTGCCTCCTCTCGCACCCGGGTCAGTCAGCCCCCAAGGTGCAGCAGTCTGCAGCCATGCAGAAACACCCGAAATCTTGTCCCCTCTGCTGCTCCCAACACAAGGGCTGACTACAAAAGCCTAATTTGCAGCACATGCGTCCAAGTTGGCCTGCCTCACCAACCCCCTCACACACACACACACACACACACACACACACACACACACACACACAAAATACGACCTCTTCCCTTCCTCCACACCCCTCTGCTGAAGGTGACGCTTTTCCACAAGCCATCACTACAGTGACATGCTAAGTTTGTTTTTGCTTATGGCACCAAGTGTTTGCGAGCTGGCCCTCATTTTCAGCCATTTAGAAAGGCAAAATGTGGGGAAAACAACCCGCCCATTGCACAATTGCTTCCGTTTCGTTCTGGGTTAAGGGAAAGTTGCAGATCAGCTCTTTCTCAAGGAAAGTCAGGATGATTATGTGGGTCTGTTTTGCAATGGGCATACATCCACACACGTCATACAAGCAGAAAATATGGGCTGTTTTTCACTGGAGGCCGTCCTGCCAAGTTCTAAATGATAAATCTGGGCTGCATTTGGAGAGTGATAAATGCAGCAGCGGCTGAATATAAAGGGGGTTCCCTCTGTGTACCAGTGTGGGAACACTAAGTTGGAACACTAGGTGGCACTACCTGGCCTTTTATCAGCTAAAGTGGGAACGTGGTAAAAGCATCATCCATATGATTAACTGCAATCCAGTGTAGCAACAGGACAAAGTAAGTCCTCCACCGTTAACATAGATTTAAGAACAAAAATTAGGTAATTTTGATTTGCATTTAGGGGAAGACTTTGATAACTGGAAACACTGACATGTTGTCAAGCTCCAGGTAAGGATGTTCCTTCTGAACATGAAGGGCCAAGATGTTTTGGGACCAGCTGAAGCTTGCTAAGACCAGTCAGAAGCCCCTCCAATAATTTTCCCTTTATTGATTACCTCTGTGTCTGTGTTTATGGGGTTATTCACTATACATAGCAACAGGAGTCCAGCTCCACTTCTACAAATAAGGAAGGCAGATGATTTTTGGGTCATTTGGAGTTTTTCTGGAGGATTTGCAGATTTTTGCACAGTTACAGGAATCAAGAGCACCTGAAGAAATCCCCTGACAGCAGGAAATCAGGTAATCACTTAGAAAAACCAGACACAGAGTCAAGTTGATGGCCATGAATTAATGTGCTACTATGCAGCACTGTACCTACATAATTTACACTTGACCTTCATGTTCATCATCTGCACATTTACACTTAAACTCATTCACTTCATTTTTTTCAGCTTGTGAAACTGTTTTGCTTTGCTCAGTAAGACATGTAGCCATCCAGCTGCATTTACAGTAACAGAGAAAGTTCTGTAGACTTCCCTTTGCCCTTGGCTGTTACACAACCAAAAGAGAGACATCCAGGTTTTGTTTTCCAAGCCCAAATCAGGTGGTGCCATGCAGCTTTGCTCCCACCTCTGGCACTGACAAGGTTGGCACCTTCACCCCTGCCCAACCAATGGCCATCACAGCTGTCTCGGCTTGTCTGCTCACTGAGCATTGGAGGGACAGGGAAGGACAGGCGGAAGGAAGTGTTCTTATCCTCCTCTCCTTGTCCTGTATGGAGGACCCGGTGGCACTGGCACTGTAGTTTCTCCTGCTCAGCAGGTGCTGACTTTTATCAGTAGTGACATGAATGTACAGAACTGCCAGGGCGCATCCACCTAGTTGCTGTCAGGTGTCGTTCCTGCTAACACTCCACCTAGCCCCTGACCTCACAGGCACCGGGTGCGCCTGTCTGTTCGGCTGCGTGCTCTGCTGCCTCTGCACACCTGCACATACACGCATATATACACATGCACGCACATCATACACAGACTCAGATTAAAGTCTTTTCCCACAGTAGGCCGAAAAGATTGAGTTTGTTGCTGGGTTCTGCCCAAAGGCACATATGATGAATATAAACTATACCATGATGTCTTCACTGACACACATGATGAGTGTCCAGGTGTTTTGCACTACTCATATGTTCTAGCACACAGATACTGGCAACATCCTCCCTCAAACAAAGGGCACACAGTCTGCAAGGCGTGTGATGAGGAAATTCACTGCCTATTACAGTAGGCAGAGCAGCGTTTGAATATTTCATATCTAAGTCAGAGTTATGAGACGACGCTGAAGTGTGAAAATATGATGTTTGACTCTTGGCTTGACAAAGGCAAGTGCGGTCACTGTGAAAAAAGAGGTCAAGGTTAAATTTGCTCTGTGGATATAAATAGCCTGTCCCCCTGATCTCACCGTTATTATTTATTAATCATTGTCATGATCTGGGGAGCACATCCAGCCTCACCATGCAATTTCAGACAGCTGATGACAATGACAAGAGGAGGACAAATATCCACACTGAATTTTAGACCCTTTCAATGAAGTCCATATATTTTTGGGTTTAGTGAAACAGGCTAATTGGTTTTGTGCAAAGACATAATTGCCCTTTTGTTAAACTGCCATATTCAGGATTTCTGACGCTGGTCTTAAGAACCATTGTTATTGCCAGGGCATATCAGAGGTTGTGTTCCCGACATGACTCTGCCTTTTGTTAAGTCTTTTTTTCACTGACATAATTTCTCCATTCCACAATTAATTTGCACCAAGAGAACCTAAGGCTTGACAAGTAACATTGCACACACCAATAAAATTGTGCTGTTTGGCTGGAAAATTATTACAAAATGTCAGACATTGAAAGTAATCAACTCGCCTGTCTTGGCTTATTTTACAATCAGTTCCTTCTGCTGCCGTTTTTTTCTCCCCTCTTTTGTCCCCCTTCTGTAGTGTCTGCACAGTTTTCAGCTGCTCAAACATTTCGCCTTCTGCTCTTTTCAAACTTCTTACCCTGCAAATGAGTTGTTAGACACTGTCCCATGTGCTGTGTTGACAGCTCACTAAGCTATAAAACATATACCATGTTCTGTAACATAGGGAATTTAAATCCATATCATGACCTGTTTGTTGTTCCATGTCCTCTCTCTCCTCCCTATTTTTGCAGTCTGTTCCCCACTGCACGTAATTGTATACAATAATATGAAACAGCATTTGAAATTCTTTTTTCAAAGAATGTATTAACATCTCTTTGGGCTCTTACATGTTTTCACACTCAGCTATCACAGGTTTGATTAGGCAATATTTGTATCTTAATTGCTTTTCTTTTGAAAATCTTTTGGTCCAGTACCATGTGCTCACTGAGATCTTCAAGTTTCTTTTTAACAGAATGTTTTTACATGTAACATTTTACTTAGATTTTACTTTAGATTTAGATTAGATGATTGACACGATCTTGTATTTGTCAGTAAATACGAACCTAGAACCAGCAATCTCTTAGCTTAGCTTAGTATAAAGACTAAAAGCAGGGGAAAGCAGCTAGCCTGGTTCAAAACTTAAATAATGTCACTTCCAAAGCTCAACGATTAACATGTTATATCTTGTTTGTTTAATCTCTACTAAAAAAACAGTGTAAAAATGACAAGTTGTGTCTTTTTTGAGGATCATGTGCAGGGAGAGTCCTGGGAGTCACTGCATCTGGCCAAGAAATAGTCACATAGCACATAAGTACAATTTAGAAGTGGTGGTAAGTGTATTAGTATATATATTTTTTACCTTGGAACAGAGCTAGACTAGTTGTTTCCCCTTGCTTCCAGTCTTTATGCTAACTGAAAGCAAATCCTTTTTGTGTGTTCTTTTTATGTTTTGTGGTGCTGGGGGATGGAGTATATGATTATAATTGAGGCATTTGTGTTACGTAATCCTCAGGTAACACAGCAGCGAGGTGAAAGTGATTTTGTGAGTGACTTCTAAGTGTCATCACTTAAGTATACTCTTCTGCCTGATTTTAGGGCATTCAAATTGTATTACAATCCTTTTTAAATCTTTTTTATTGCTGCATGACATGAGTGCGTTGTTAGGATATTGCCCTTAGTTTTAAAATAATTATCTTTTCCCACAGAACAGCCCAGACCAGCTCGCTTTTTGAGCTTGGCTCTCTGCCACCTAATGTCATGTGAGGCGTCGCTCTGGAGCTGAGGTAAAGAAAGTACATTTTTAATGATTTGGCATTGAGTGCCTTTCTATTCTGTATGCCATCATCTCATTTCCATGATTTGTAACTACTTGGTGGATGGAATGTTTCCTGAGGGAGAATAATTCCTTGGGATAGAAGCAGACACTCAATTGAAAATACACACTGGGCAATTTTAATTTGAGCGGATACTGAAAAATTACCCATTTATTAAGCCTGTTTGATAATCAAAGCTAATGGATCATTTCAATTTTCTTAACTCTGCAATTGCTAAAAGGAAACGAGGAGAGACTGCCCGTGTCTTGTAATTTGGAAATCAGGTGATTTATAATTCAATGGAAGCATACTTGTGTAATCGTAAGGCTTGTTTGAGTTTCTTTTTCGTAAAACTAAGGGTTTTTCCACTGCAAGAATTTTAGATGAATGTGTTCTTCTACAAATATTAACCTTTTTTTATGGCTACCACTAAATGAGACAAAGATGGCCAAATGTGTGTGTGTGTGTGTGTGTGTGTGTGTGTGTGTGTGTGTGTGGTGTATTCTTGCCATAAGGAACTGATCACTATGCAGCCACAGATCTAAATCTCCCACAAGGTGTCTCAGATTTGGAGCAAACACAGAGGGACCCAAGGGCACTACAGGTGCATCACGATGACGCACACCACTCATCAATGTCCTAGTCCTTGACAATGTCATTCTAAACTGAGGGGAAAAAAAACGCTTCTGGGATCTGTTCAGCGAGGCAGGCATGTTTACATTCTCCCTTTTCTTACTCATCCTAATTCTTTCTGGCATTCTTTTTCCTCTCACTCCTTTGTTTTGATGGACGCCGGTATCTTATTGGAGGAAACAAAAAGACAAGTTGATTGATCAGGCCGGGGGGTATCGATCAAGCTGATCCTCTGCCATGACCCTTGACCTTTCGATTGATAGCAGCCCCCATAATGAGGCCTCAGAACAGAGACCGTAGGATAGGGGGTTTTGGGAAGGGCATCTGTAAAGAAAAAAAGAAACCCAAGGGGATGGGTGGCGTACACGCACACAGAGCCCAGCTCAATCAACTTGGTGCCATTGTTACACTGCAGTGCCCTCGATAACCCCAATTTGCATAATCGGCTTTTGCATTGTTCGGCCCAGACACATTAAGGTGCGGCCTTACATTGTTGACTGCAAATCAGCACGTGGCCATTGTTTGCTCATCTCAATGTAGCTTAATACATTGTTTACTTATGCTGTAGCTTGTGTTTTTCTGCTTACTGACTTTACAGTCGCACTAGATGCATTGTTTCCTTTCGGAGCCGGAATAAAATATGTTACATGTTCCACAACACAGTGTGTCTACAAAAACCACAATGCTATTTACATACTCCACAAAGCACTTTCATTATTTTACGACATACCCAAAGACCATGAGGTGTATAGGTTCTTTACAAAGTCCACTGCATTTTGTTAGTGTTGTTTACCAACCACATTCTAGACATTCCTGCCATTTTTCTCTGGGTTATAGTTCCCAAAGGACTGCACCTCTTTGAAACCTGTGAGACATTTGTACCTTGGTTTTAAAGCTCCATACACACAACGTTCACTTCTTTCATTCTGATAAACACATTCTGATGCTAACAAGGGTAAATTGTGCACATACACACACACACACACACACACACACACACACACACACACACACACACACACACACACACACACACACACACA
>JAPMOB010224641.1:0-10358 GCA_029875015.1 Lepomis gibbosus
ATATTATTCCTTGAACTTGAAAACACCAGTTATTATGAAGCTATTAACAGCTTGAAGACATTAATATGGCATTTGGAGTATGTAGCATGTTATTCCCTGTAGTTTATTTAACCTAATTTTTCTTCTAATCTTTGCTGGGAATGTACTCACAAGTTTCCCGACAGCTGCCCATTATGTAGGCCAAAAACATTTTGGTTTTTATGGCTGTACCTGAGCCATCTAATGGTGATGGATAGTAGAAAGTCAAAGTTCTCTCTTTGATTTGGTGTAATTATTATTTTCATTAACCAGTCTCTCACGGTCATACAAGGTTGACATCTGACTCCCGTCATTTTAAGCCTTTATCGCAGGCCTTTTTCTGCACTCTTCTTTCATTATTTCCTGTTGTAGATTCCTGCCATTTATATGCTGTCATGTGTAGTCATGTCATAAGTCCTTGAGACTTATTTGTTTTTATCTCCTTTTATTGTGAAGCAGATTGCAGAAGTGCCTCTGCAGTGCAGAGATTTGTTTAATACGAAGGATTGTGTGTGTGTGCTGTAAAATAACAATTTAGGTCACTTTAGTACTCAGAGAGAGACATCACATCAGTTCAAAAAATGTACTTTAGCATAGATGGATGGTTTGGGACGGCAACGCAATCACAGCTTCTTTTTGGCAATTTCGAGCGGTATGAGAAAACATCCAAGGGTAGTCAATGTACTGAGACGCTCACTATTTCATTCTGTGTGTGCTTCTAGCTGAATGAGATGATCCGCGCTCCGGTCGAAGGGGATTTCTGGCAGGTCGACCACATCCGGCCGGTCTACAGCGGAGGAGGACAGTGCTCTCTGGACAACCTGCAGACGCTCTGCACCGTCTGCCACAAAGCCGTACGTGCTCACGCCGCATCGCTGCACCCGTAACAACCTCAACACCAGCTTTTAGAGCCAAAAGGGCTTAAGGGGCAAAAGCAATTTGTCTAACATTTAAGGTGGACCTCTCTTTTATCCCTACATAAAAAGAAGGCCTCATCACTCATGTTGAGGATCACATGTGGTGGCAGTAATGTGATACTTGGTCAAACACATTGATCAAAAGTCATACCATCCCTCACAAAGCTATATATTGCCTGTAATAACATCACATGGTGTGGCTGTATGACATATTGATGTATAGCAGTTGTTGCAGAAGGCTGTATATCTGTCTTGGGAACATTTTCCTTCTTGAGCTTCTTCAGTCAATATTTCATAATCACAGACAATTCACTTCTCAAAAACAGAACTGATTTGAGAGCAGAGGTTTCAAAATAAAACAGAGCGTTCATTGTATCCTAAAATCTGCTTTACTTTCACGCCAGAAAGCATTTTTGTCAGAGTGGGTGTCAGTTTGGAAGGAAACGCTTCAAATGTTGACGTACATAAACTGATGTGAGGACCTGCGCGTTCTGATAAGGGGATCCTCTCGCTGTTTATGCCACCGCTCAGACACTTTAATCTAGAGATGCTCAATATATTGATCTCACTTTTCTCTTCAGCGCAGGCTGCAGATTTAACTCTTACATCATGTTCTCTTTTTTTCCTCCACAGAGGACGGCTCAACAAGCCAAAGAACGGAGCCAGATGAGGAAGAGCGCTGCAGCCTCCAAGGTTGCATCAGACATCAGCAGGTTCTTCTTCAGGAAATGAAATGGAGGTTTAGTAAGGGTTGTATAGGTGTAAAATTTCCTGAATCAAATTGTTGAATCCTCGCCGGCGTGATTTCTAACAGCGCGGATGAAGATGCATCGTTATTCTACAAGGACAAAACTCGCATTCATGTATCAGAAATGCCATTCGCCCTGACAGATTAGGATAAAAGGCCGGATTCCCTTTGAATTTCTCAAAGAATCGTACTTTTCTTTTGCCTCTCATTCTGATGATGCCAGTGATGTCCTGCTGTAGCTGTTGGACATTTACCTACAAAACAGTGACTACTGCATCAAATGCAAATTCAGCCAGCTCCCCTCTCGTCCCCGAACCGTCACAAGTGCGGTAGTTTTGATTTATGACGGCCTCCTTTTCGCTCGAGGCTGAAATGGAGCAGGTTGTTTAGAGAGATGCTGCTATTTTAAGATTTTGCAAACTTGGTGAAAAGTAGCAGGTGAGAGATGAATTAGGGGCTTTGTGATTAAAACTCCACGGCGGAAAACGCAACCAAGTGTCCTCCTTGGCGCCCACAACAAGTGCCGCCTTGTAAACCTTACTTTCTGAACGATAGCTCAACGCTCCCTTGTGAAATAAAAACCTATTTTTTTCTTGTCTCATGTTGTCTTCTTCTGTTCCTCTGGCGCTTTGACCACCGTTCAGACTGTAAATACACCAAGACGTTGGTTGTTCTGACAAGCCGGCAAATCGTTTCATCGCCTCAAGTCAGGAACATTATTGTCCATGTCCATGCATCTACCTCCTCTTCAGCTGTGCTTGATGATCTGAACAGGGCTTAAGTCAGTCAGGAGGGCTATGTTTAGAGAGACGGAGAGCAGAGTTACTATGGAAACAAGGCTTCAGGTTCAGCGATGTCGGGGATATTGAATCTCTTCTTGTGAGAGTTATACAATGAGCCAGACAGACATCAGAAACTCCAATCAATATCAGCAGGCTCCTGTGAAAATGAGGCCGTCACATTCCTCCGCAGCAGAATTTAACTTCCCCTCTCAGTGCTGAGGCTCCGCAGATGTCGCCGTGTCACGATTTGTCTGTCTGTCAGCTGTGTCAAACTCTGAACTCAGCAAATTCTGCCGTCACTGGAAAGTTTTACATTTTTCTGGCAGCCCCAACTTCTCTCAGCCTATCAGAGCTCCTTGTTGAAGCCACAGCGTCGAACTTTCTCGGAGCCCATGTGGGTGCGAGCGTGGGTGTGTGTGTATTTCCCCTACGGCTGCTCCAGGTCTCCACTTAATAAGGCCGTTGTTCCTCTCCTGTCCAAACCGACAAGCTTTGTGAGTAATGAACATCTCCCAGGCAGCCTTCCAACAACAGCAGGTTTCAGTGTCAGTCCCTGTCAGCAGCCAATGACTCTGATCTGCTGTTTTATTACACCCAAAAGGTGTATGGGCGTGTGTGTGCGCGGGAGAGAGAGGGAGGCAAAATATAGTGTAAAAGTGTAGCTGAGTGTGTTTCTGTGCGTTACACAAATAAAGCGTGCATGTTTGGCAGGGGAGAAGTGTATATTGGAAGAGAGAGGAAGTGGTGTGTGTGTTTGTCAGATGGAGCCTTAATGAGGCAGCGCCCAGATGAAGACTTCTCATGTTCTTCCCAGAGGGTCTGCTGGGTAAAGAGCAGTGCTGCAGCCTCGTGACACTGTTTGCGTTGGACAACCTATCAGCCCAGAGGAAAAACATTACCTCCGCAGGTGATGACAGTAATAAAGATGGACTCAAACACAGACGGACGGCCGCCTAAGTTCGAGTGTTTGCTTTCTCTCTAACACCCACCTCCCTCCCCTTTTCTTTTAAAGCCAGCATCAGAGCAGAATCCAGCTCCCTTTTTCCATCAAGTGCAATCAGCGTCTTTGCCTCGGTGCCGCTGCTGAAGAGACGTGTCAACAGGTTACATAGCAACACTCTGCGCGTCACATGGCCAAAATTAGCTGGGCAAATAATGACATTTAGTCACAGTAAAGTGACAAAAAAGAAAAGAAACGCCTTCTGAAGTAAATCCAAGCAAATGTAATTAAAAAGAAGCACCATGCAAAAACCTGTCAAATCAAAATTAATGACAAATGAATGAAATCTTAGGGGCTCTAAAGGATCCGTTTGGTGATATAGCCTACTATATTTTTGTTAATGTCAGCTAATTTCATGCAAACTGCTAGCAAGCTAATCTGCTAGCATGTTTTCATTGGCTCAATTTATTTAAAATATATGTATAATGGATACTTTAATTGAAATTTTAAAAACTAATGTTATATTAAATAATTATACTGAGGGAGATTTTAAAACAAAACGAAGTACAAGTTGTTTTGGCATTAATATTCAATAATTCAATGAATGTCATAATTTGGAGGGAGGATGGGAGTAGGGATTCTTTGAAAATATTTCATTGTTCGAATTACAATTTCACAAACTAAACGCTGGGAAAAAGAGTAAAGAAGTTGATTAACATACTGCATTCTGCCTTCTACAATAAGCCTACAGTTAGACAAGCTGGAGAGGCTGCCTAAACGAAGCCAGCTGACGCCTTTGGCTGTCACTTGAGTCTCTCGCGATATATATAAAACTGTAAGGGTTGTTATCAGGAGAATTTAAATAAATTAGACCATAAAAGAAACTCCTTAAAATGTAAATGCAGTTTTTGGCAATTGAAATCCAAACACATTCTTCTGACCCATGATATCACTCTGAGGAAATGATTGAAATAAAATGGAAATATATATTTGTGACAGGTTAGGAAAATCAGAAAGGGCAGAGAGACGCATATTGTTCATCATCAAATAGAAGAAAGGATGGTTCAGAGAGCAGTACATTTCCTCTAAATGCTAACAGAGTGTTTCTCAATGTGGGTCAGAGGACCTCCGGGGGCCCTTCACTCCTGGGGTTCCAAAGCAAAGCAAATTGAGAAATAGATTAATATCGCTGTAACTCTATTCCATAGGAATTTCTCTAATTACGCACATTATGTATGAGAACAATTATTGTAATTGTAGGATTTCAATATTATCTCCCCATAGGCTGTGGTGAAAAAATGTCTCTTTTTAGGGGTCTGTGACATGAAAATGAATGAAAAGTGCTGTTCCGACCAGGCAAAACTTGACAGTAAACTATACAAATCATTTCTAATTCAATCATGATTTGCATTCAGACAGCAAGGCGTTATATTTGGCGCCATTCCATCGGTTATTCCATTTCAACCTCGCCTGCCCCCATAATCTACTTTGGCCTTTTCAGCTGAAGGAAGCGCTTCTACAAACCCAATCTTGTGTGACAGGTGTGATGGAGAAGGGCCAATAAAAGCCTGCACGGCGCTCAGCGTGCTGCCACTGCTCTCCAATCCATGGCTGAATCCTGCTGTGGTTTGATTCCTGGCTGCCACACTCTCCACTGTGATCCCTCTGTGCCTGTGACCCTCCCTGCCCTTCAGCAAGGAAAAGGAAATAGACACGGGGGAGGCCGTACCCCCGCTGGTCTCCTTCAGGAATGAAAAACAGGAACGGCACCATCTCTCTCTTGCCAAAGCACCTCTGATATTCTGTCATTTGGTGCAATGTGAACTGCAGAACCTCATTATAGAAAAGGATTGGACCTCCAGTCAGACCTCTGTGGGGTTGTGTTACAACATCGAGAAAGCCTGTGTTCTAAAAGGCTTCACCCATATCGTCTAATTGAACTCGTGCCGGCGTTTAGGAGGCAATTCTTGGCTTTGAACGGCCACAGCCGACGAGAGGCTTTTGTCTTTATTGTCATATTATCTCTTGGGATGGTGATGAGATGATTAATCATTTCCTGCTGCAGCCTCGTGCTTGCAGAAGCCTGGCACCGCTCTGCAGACCGTGATGCCCTGGGTGGAGGAAAACGGTATTATGGCCCAGGTAATTGGTGGAGGACCATCACTCAGAAGCGATCTAATTAATCTCATTAAAACACCCTCTCTGGTTGTTTCTTGAGGACCGCCGCAACAGAAGGAGTTTTCCAAAATGGGTTTATCCATCCTGATGAGTGTCATACACGCAAATAATATTCCAGAAGAAACTGCAGCTGAAGCGAGTAACAGACAATCGATACAACAGTTCTATGTAAACCGTGGCTGGCTATTTCCTAATGTCACTCAGCGTAGTAGGGGATGTGCAGTGGTAAAAGGATTCTTTCTCATTGCTCAGCTGGAGATGGCTTTTGTCAAGTCCAAATTCTATTTATTCAAGATGGCTTCCTGGTTGTCTCCCAAGATGCATGGCATGCCGCGGATTAGGACCAAAAACGCAATCAATTCACCCAGCAGGAGATCAGGGGAAATAACAGATAAGGTTCTTAGCATAATTCATACAGTACCCAATCTGGCTAGGATTAATGTATGTCCTCGCTGTAGCTCGCTCTCATTTGTATGTTGGAACGCGTGTGGGGCAAAATTGGCGCTTCATGTGGCCCATTACAATCAGGCTTTGTTTGAAAGGGCCCCTGTGAGGGCTGGATCTGACCATATCGTTTTACAATGCTTCTGTACCTAATGCAATTTAGGACTGATGTAATCTCATCTATATTTTGTTAAAATTAAGATCATCTTCTGCGCTTTAGCAGCAGGCTGTGTCAGCAAATGAATCTGTGTATAAACAAAGCTGTTGACTATTTAGTGAAAAAAGTCACAGGAATGCATCGAGGCACAAAACAAAAATGAATGCACTATTAACTGAACATACAGTTCATACATTATAATGTTACATTCAGGCAAAGAAGAGTCCTGGCGGCACTTGACATCAAAGGAAGAAAGCCACAGTAGGCTACAGCATTAACGTTTTCCTCCTTTCATGTATGCTGTGGTCAGATGATTGAGGTTAAAAATGGAAAGCTGAACAAAACGCCCTCCAACAAGTTCCCTTTTCATGAGCCTTAAAAGACATCTTTTTATCTTCCATTTCATTTTGCCACCATTGATCAGCCATCTTTCATAGATTGCTTCCAGACATCTATTCAGCCACTCTGTCGCTGCTCAGCATGCCTGTATTTCATAGGTCTTAATGGCAAGGTCTGGCTTTTGTGCGTAGATTAAAACCTGTATCGCAGTCACTTAAATAAATAAATCCACAGGAGACACAGTCTTTGTTGACGCTTGTGAAAAGTGAATCAACAGTATAGAAAGTTTCAGAGGGCACGCTGATGCAAAACTGGGCAGATTTTCAAATTTGGGGGGTAAAATAGGACTTTTCTTGCCTCATCCTGTGAACTTAGGATTTATTTTTTTCTTTTGGTGCATGAGCCAGAAAAAGGTCATGTCAGTCTTGTGACAAGAGTGACAGGTCTGGGGCATCATTACTGAGACTTGGAAGGTCTGTGTAAGCACCTTTGGTCACCTCAGGAGAGTAGATCCCCACTGTGCTGCCGCCGGCCTAATGAGCACAGACAGGCCTGCATCTAATGAGAAGAGGGCGATTGCGACTGTCTTCCATCAGCCCTCTGCTTCTTCAGTACGACATCCCATAATGCCTTGAACACGCGGCGTGAGCTACTGAACAGCGGCGGGTATCTTGTCACACATCAGTGCAGGGACTACAGAGTCGGTGAAGGAATCAGCCAAAATGTCCTCATCGCAGGTGCAGAGCTGAAAACATTGTGACTAGGTTCCTTTAGGTTGACTTGATATTTACTCACACAGTCAATAAGATCATGTGACAGCATGTCCGCTGTCACGCTGCAAGAAACAAATTGAGGCACGTTGAGGGAAAGTATCAGCAGCATGTCCTCTATATGGTCACGTGTTTCCAGCTGGCAAAACATGTTTGGATTACATCTAAAGCAGTCTTTTTTTTTTAGTTCCCAGTCAAACATTTTGTGAATTCCTGGCATGTCAACTCTTAAGCATCTCCACCCTCCTAATAACTTACTTTTTGTCTTTGCTGTCAGCCTCTTTGCGTTTCACATTAGAGAGTGCGTAATGCTTTATGGATGCCTAGAAGGCAACCTCAGCTCCTCCAGCAGCAGCTGAAAAACAGCTCACCTTCTTGCACATCATGCATCTGAAAGTGCTACAGGTTTGCAGCTTTGATAGTATATTTCACTGGAGTTCAACAGCAAAATAAGCTCATATATTCACATTGAAAGACTATGTTTTCAACAGGGTATCTCAAACCTGTATGAACTGCTTTCAGTGGATATTGGTGGACAGATTGGCTTTGGTCTCGGCAACAATTGATTCGCCTTTGGTGGTGATCCAGATCTGGGATTTCTGCCACTAGATGATTATCACCTTGTAGCCGTAATCATAAAACTAGCTAAAAAAACACAAAAAACAGACTTGATTCCAAAAGTTTGGGATAAGTTTGTAGAGGCCAAGAAACGAGTTTAACTTGAAGTGTTAGGAGAGATTTCTTTTGGGTGTAAGTTGGAGAGTTGTTCGGCGTTGGTGGAGGTTTTTGAGTGCCTTGCAGATAGCAAATTAGTCCAGTCAAATCAGGAAGGAGACACCTTCCAGCAATACACAATTTTTCACATTCTGCAAAGTTATATTGGCGTTTAAATTTCCATTTTCAGCCAAGGCTGTTTAAAGCTGGGGTGTTAATGTGAATCCTCCCCTCCCTCAGACAGTATCATTAGCAAAGAGGTAGGCCTATTAATACACTGAAGAGCAGTTAGTGTAATTACCTTTTTGCCTCCTTTTCTTGTTGATATTATGAATGTATTGTGGCAAACATTACTCAAAAAATATGAAGGACATCCTCCAGTTAGTTAGAAAATGATTTCACTCGAGTGCTAAAAATAAAAGTGAATGAAAATGTGCATCCAAGTGAAATACAACCAATCTGTCACCAATCTTTCATCATATATGTAAATCTGACTTCATGCTGATGAAAACCAATTATACCTGTGACACAAATGTCCACTGAAATTTATTGATAAGTACTTTCACAATTGTCTCTTTGAGTGGGTTGTATTTGGCCACTCAACCATGGACATCTTCACTCCCACACCACTTTTTTTTTTGTATATTTAGTTATGCCAGTTTCTCAATTACTGTGCGAGTGGGCTGGTGCAAAAAGGGGGGAAAGTTGGCTATAGCGACATTCACCATCAGCCCACACAGAATTATTCTATGTGATGATATGAATCTTATTTAATTATGTGATAGCGGGCAGGTTTGCCAGCCGTGATGAAACGAGCGAGGTGTTCGGATATACCTGGAGAAGCGAGGGCTTTTCAGAGAGTTGGACGATTTAACACATGGCACAAGCATCAGCGTTAATCCTGAGAGTGTAAAAATTGAGTCAACACCTTGCCAGTGTTTATATAAGTCCACGCCATCGGATAATTCTACTTTTTTTTAAGGTGGTTTTGAACACACATGTCCTAGATTCGGGCGACACTGCTAGCAGAGGTGCAAAAGTCTTGTCATCACCGTGAGGTTGTCAGGCCAAGAGGTCACTGCACCCAGCCAAAACATGGAGAACCATTGAGAAATTACAGGATAGGGTTTGTATATCACAGTAACCCTATCCTTTTTTGTTGTTGCAATATCAGCTTTTGGGAAATAAAATAAAATGCTCTTGTCTTTCAACCTCCAACCCACATCTTAAGAGGAAATCTTTTCTAAACTCCAAATTCAAAGATCGGGTTTTAATTATTAATACAGTAAGTCAAATAGTAGTGCAGAGAGGTTGCAAGCAAAAACTGTTCTTCCAGCTTCCAGTCCGGGTAGAATCAGCAATAGGACAGCTAGCTTTGGCTCCGCTGGACACTTCATTTTGATGATCCAAGTAGTAGAAACTCCTAAAATACAGTCTTCTATCTTTAATATCCCTAAAAGTATAGTCCATCCATCGTCAACAGCTAATCCTGCGTACAGGGTTGCGGGGGCTGGAGCCAATCCCAGATCATATAGGCATAGTATAGTATGTAAATGTTGGGAAGATTGTAAAGTTAGCTTGTGGTCGAGACCATCAAAAACATTTTCAACATTTTTCATCACTTTTCAAGTAACATTCTACTTGCCCGTGGTGTTCTGTAGCATAACCACCTGCGTACATCTCTCAGGAAGGCCGGAAACCGACTTGGATGCCTCCTGGTTCTAGTCTAATTGAAAGATTAAACAAAGTGTGCCTGACTATCTGGTTTTAGTAAAGGTTACATGTTATGCGTGTGGCTACTATTTTGAGTTAGTTTTTCCCAGCATTTTTAAAAACTCTTTCTGTAAAATTTCAGCCGGTCTTGGTTTTCCATACCATAACCCCCAGCTTCCAACTCTCTGAAACATCGGGAGGCGACACACCCGCCCCCTCAGCTCCAGGCCACAGGCGGGGTTTGAACCTTAAACACTGCACTACTGGCACCTTACAGTCATTGTAAAACCAGCCATGCCACCGAGTCCCCTTCGCAGTTGAACCTTTTCTCCGGGCGCATTTATCTTTTCACTTTGTGAGTTGCACTTCAAAATTTACTAAGCCTTAGATAAGAATCGAATCCACAACCTCTGAACTTCATAGCAGTACTCTACCAGCCTGCACCATCAGACCAGGCAAGTTGGTTCTATTTCTTAGAGCTCTTGACTTTTTCTTCTGGGAGTTGCTTTAAAACTTGATGGGTGTCAATGAGGATCGAACTCACAACCTCTGAACTTTATAGCAGTACTCTACCAGCCTGCACCATCAGACCAGGCAAGTTGGTTCTATTTCTTAGAGCTCTTGACTTTTTCTTCTGG
>JAPMOB010224643.1:0-20459 GCA_029875015.1 Lepomis gibbosus
AAAAAAAAAACAGCTGATCAATCTGGTTAGTTTACACAGGGGCTTTGAGAGAGATGGAGAGAGCAGCACTGCAAGGGTAGAGGAGTCATCATTATCTCTATATTCAGACGAAGAACCTGCTCTTGCAGCGGTGGTCAGTAATTTGGCCGTCCCGTTACAGCGGCTCACCAAAGGCAGAATCAGCAGAGCCTTGTCTGTCCCTACTCCCTCAGCATTAATAACGGCCCCACCCCTGAAAAGCCATCGAAGATGTTATGCACGCCAGGCAAAGACAAACCGTTGCAACACCAGGTCACAGATAATGCATCTTCTGAGGCTCTCTTATTTTATACCTTTGTACAGATGTGTGAGCGGAGTGGAACAGAGAGAGACTTAGAGCTGAATGTTGCAACTGCAAACTGGTGTTTATTTTTTTTACCCAAGAGGCTTTCAACATCATGAGAGGTTACATTTTTAGCATGTGCTGTGCATCCTTTGGGAATAAAGCCCTTAACCCTGGCACCGTTAATACCATGACCTACCCACTGGGCTACACAGAACTGTAACTGAAGGTGTCTTATTTGTCTCTTTTTATCCCAGTGGGAAACTGTTTGTCCGTAACACACAGACTGTGGAGAATTTTAATACCACTGTTTTAGTTTCAACATTTTTAAAAATTGATATTTACAATTTTGGTTCAGGAGTTGGTGGAGCCCAAACACAGCTGAAAAACAGAGTGAGTTTTCATCAGGTGGACACTTGACTCCAAATAAATGCTAATTTTGCTCCACATCTTGTGGGTGCGTAAAAGAGCATTTGCTGCCAAGTTCACCATAACAACTTTATGGGGTGATCCTATGACAGCAACAAACAGCTAATGCAGGTTAAGATTCAAGATTCAATACTTTATTGCCAGGAATTTGGTGCAGTGGGCTCATTACAACACAGAAATGTAAAAACATTCATGTCCCTTTTTAACCACACACACACACAAGCATACCATTTTCAAAGACATAATAAGTTAACATAATAGCAGCATAAAGTAAAATAAACATAATAGTAAAAAAAAAGTTGAGTGCCTGTGTTGTAGGACACCCTGCAAGTCAGCAGTCAGTGGAGTGGGGTTGAGGATCCATTTAGTAGGTGTATAGTACTGTAGAGGAAGTGGGTTGTTTTGGATTTCAGGGATTTAAGTCTTTTCTCTGTTATAAGACAACCTCATGGCCATCTTGGGCATGCTTAAATGTAGTGTAACAGAAGCACTAGTAGACAAAAGGCATGCAATCAGCGACCTTACTCATTAATCTCAGTTCCACTGCATCTATTTTTAAAAATAGCTAAGATTAGCTAACGTTAGCGACCTTGGTCTGGGGTTATATCAGACCAAGGTAGAAGCAAAATAATCCCAGGATGTATTGAATTGAGCAATGGATGTTTTACTTGATTTATGAATTCATGATAAAATAAATGATGGCTGAATGACAATTAGGTTCTTTGGTTTCAGGGTTCTGGTATTGTGCATTCTGGGACATGTTTATAAAAACATATTAACATGTTAATGATAACAGCAACATCATCCATCCATCCATCGTCATTAGCTTATCCTGCGTACAGGGTGGCGGGGGGCTGGAGCCAAGCTCAGCTTACATCGGGCGAAAAGCGGGGTACACCCTGGACAGGTCGCCAGTCCATCGCAGGGCCACACATAGACAAACAACCACTCACACCTAAGGACAGTT
Organism: Lepomis gibbosus; assembly: GCA_029875015.1. Lineage (NCBI taxonomy): Eukaryota > Metazoa > Chordata > Actinopteri > Centrarchiformes > Centrarchidae > Lepomis > Lepomis gibbosus. The sequence goes on from JAPMOB010224643.1 coordinate 1,719, forward strand.
TTGGAGACACCATTTGACCTAGCCTGCAAATCTTTTGATGGTGGAAGGACGCCGGAGCAGCCACGGTGAGAACCCACGGGGAGACAGGGAGAACATGCAAACTCCACACAGAAAGGCCGGGGGCAACAGCAACATCATATTAACAGTTAATAAGACAGTCCCTTGCAACAGCACTTTAAATATGGAGCAACATGTTTATACCTTAAATCCCCTGGGAGCTCAAACTAAACCCGTGGGCTCATCTAAACAGGTACACTGATCAAGCAAACCTCAGCATTTACACTTTTCCTGCAATAACACAAGACAGGCTGTGCTTTGAGCCATGTTGTGTTTAATCTACTTAGACGGGTATGGTGTGTTTTACTTAAAAGAATGCAGGTCAAATGCAAAGACAATATAAAAATTGAGCAACTGGAACACTTTATTAAGCAAAGAACACATTTTCCTGAATAGGTAGCAAAGGATAAATACTTTATTATAATAATCTTTATCATCATCATTTTTAATTTTGTTCACAAGAAGCCGCGATGCAAGTAATTTCAAATTACTCAAAGGACAAAGAACTGATACTAAAAACTTGTACATCCGAACAAAACTGAAAATACAGTGGGTGATGGGGGTTTGTCGCTGGAGCTCTTCATTGCTTCCAGCTTTCTTAGGCGAGACCAAGAACTCAGTATGACCTTGTTTCTATTAGATATCCAGATTAATACCTTGAATGACACTGAACTCAGCGATTTAACAGCAGATTATTAGTGTTTAATCTACAATGTAAGACATGGAACTTACAGCGGGCCTACCTTGAAACCAAAATCTAAAAAATGAAAAATCAAATCCTAGAGATCAGATATGTTCAAGGCTGTGTGCGGTGAGAGCGAACGTTCCTGTGAGGACTTTGTGAAAGTGGGTATGTTGGGATTCAGCAGTGAATGCGCTCAAGCTTCATTCTGGCACATAATGTGTGATGCCAAAAGCACAGAACAGACAGAACCTATAAAACTAAGTGGACAGACCGCAGAGTCAGAAAGTGAATAACATGCCAGAAACAGACAGGGAGGAAAGAAACCACATAGCATGTAGCCTCAGGAATATCATCTACACAAACACAAAATGCCACTAAAGATGCACCGTCATCTTTAGACAAATACGGCTTCAGCACCTTAAGCAAACTCTTAGATTTGTAATTTCTTATCCAGTGTTAAGGCACGTACTATTGCTTAGAAAATACAGAAATATAAATGATCTTTGGTAAATGATACACTTTACAAAAATGTACTGCAATGACACAAGAGATACAACAGTCATAAAATATCAAAGGTGCTGCTGCTTTAAATGCTAAAAAAGTGAACAAATAGCATCTTTCCAATTTTCCATACTTACACTAGTTACTTTGTGAATAATGACAAGGACATCATGTTTCCTTTCAAAAGTGTGACAAGTTTCATGCTGTACGTGAGCACAGAACATGCCACCAGCACCAACAGCACTCAATGGCATTTCTTAAACGATGCTTTCAAAGTGCAAATTTAAGTCTTAAAGCCGCATATATTTGGGAAAGACCTTCTTTCACCTTTGAGCTTCCGGGTTACAGCTGAGCACCAGCAGTACAAAAGGTTAGAGTGGGTTGAAATGAACTTTTCAAGTAGACTTGTTTGTGAAACGTGATGGTAGCTTGTTGTCAACCTACTGTACAGTGCTTTAAGGAATAGGTCAACACTCTGGGAAGAGTTAGAGGACAAGACTGATACCATCGTCATGCCTGCACAGTAAATAAGATCTTAACTTAGCTTAGCATAAAGACTGAAAACGGGGAAACGGTTAGCCTGGCTCTGTCCAAAAGTTAAACAAAATCTATGCAGTAGCACCTCAAGTTTTTGTACAGATTAAGCAAACAGGATATGTCAATTAATAGTCTTTAGAGGAGCTTGAAGAGGATGATATACACAGAGACAGGCTAGCTGTTTTCTCCATTTCTAGTCTTTATGCTAAGCTATGCTGTTTCCTGACTAAGTTCATATTTAACAGACAGACATGAAAATAGGATCTCTTGGTAAGGAAGCAAATACACATATTTCCCAAAAGGCCAAACTATTCTGTTAATGTGAAACATGCTGGCAATATTAAAACAGATGCAATGAGTCAATGGAGACACACACACACACTCACACTCACACACACACACACACACACACACACACACACACACACACACACCATAATTTCTGGTTCTTTTCTGATTCTTGGTGTATTAAGACTACAATTTCTCAGCATCTATCATAATTATTTAGTGGAATGTACTATGTGACAACAGCTATAAACACACTTTTCAGTCTTTAAAAAATTTGCAAAAATTTTTCAGCAAATCCAGCCACGGGACTGAGATGTGTACAGAGCCAATGCCATAATTGCTGATATATGTAAAGATAAAACTCTTTGAGAATCTACACTGAAAGAAGTTTCTGCAGGGATTTAAAACATACATAAATTACTCTTCTCGGGAAAATCCACACTGCTTCAAGGCCACAGTGGCATCTGATCCAGGTTTTAATGCATTTACAGGCAAAGCTGATTTCAGAAAGAGAGAAAACAAACTCCCAAATAAACCAGCAGTGGAATGTCTCAACTCTGATCTTCTTACATAGTGACCTGATCAAGTACTGAGATGTATCTTTGTGAAAAAAAAAATCCCAGGATTAAAAAAAATATATATATATATGCCAGATATTCCAGTTCTTCCATCTCCCACACTCTGAAAATATCTTAAGCTTTCAACATCCAAAATATAAAGTACCTATGTGTATCTTTTATAAAAGAATCTCCTTGAAAAATACAATAAAATTAGACTTAAAAAAAAAACTATCGTGCAAATTGGAGTTTGAGTAACATACTTATGACTGTATGACATCACAAGGTGGTGTGCAGTGACTGTTGTGCCCCCTGTTCTGTCCTCTGTGCTGGGTGAATGGTGTGGTCAGACTTTAGTGTTTCCTCAGAGTTCCTTGTGTATTTGACACACTGGGAGTCTCCATCAGGGGGCAGGTTCAGCTGGACGCTGTCTGTCTGTGTGAGCACAGGCGTGGAGGTGATCCAGCTGGACACGCTCAGATTTGACGGCTCTAAATTCTTATCTAGACCCTCCGAGTCTTTGGTGCAATGTGACTGTGGCTCCCCCGAGAGCGGAGGAGTGTCTTTGGTGTAAGGAAGCGTGTCTATTTCTGTAGGACCTAATGTGGAGACATCTGAGAGGCCCTTCTCACTGTCTGTCTGTAAAACAGGCCCCTGTGATGTCTTGGAGCTGGGGAGGCTCCCTTGGTCTTTTTTATTGCAACCTTTAGGGGAGGGCTTAGTGAGGGACAGGAATGGAGGCTTGGGGCTGAGCGGTGACCCCACCTTCACCCTGCTGAGGCTGAGGATGTTCCTGCGGGTTTCAGCGGGGAGTTTATCCAACTGTCGTCCAACTTGGACTGGGCTGGGAAACAGCGTGCCTTGACACGCCCTGTAGAAGTATCTGGAAAGTAAAACAAAGCCAGACATCAGGACACACAATCATTAAAAGGCATCTGGTACAGATCTAATTCATGGCACAGGTCATAAATATTTGGGAAACGGGCTTTTGTATTCAGTAAAACACAAACGAAGCACAGTGTACCTGGGCAGCAGTGCTGCTACTGGCGTGACAACACAGAGCAGGTAGAAGAGGGGGTCCAGAAGCAGCCTCTGCATGGTCCAATAGGGGTTGGAGGGAGAGTAGCAGGTGGGACAGGAGGCATTGTAACACAGAGCCACTGTGAAGAATAAGGCTATGCTGAAGGCGATAGACAACCAGTTCATCCAGGTCTGCAGGAGAACACAGACACAGAGAAGTATTATCATTTCTTTTCTTTTTGTGTAAAAAACACTTGATTTAGTAAAAGAAGAAGAATATAAAAGTCAGAGTTAGACATCACTGCTGATTCTTTTGTACACGTATAATTATCTAAAAAAAGGAATACTGATTAACACAACTAATAACAGCCCCAAGCCATCCGCAGACACCCCAGCCCCCCTCAAAGTATTACAAAAATGTATCACTAAATAGTGCATTACCTCGATTGATAACTCAATACAATGGCAACTTTAACAAGAAAAAAAGAGAAACTTAATCCATGATGAATGATAATTATTAAGGGGATGACATTTTAGGATTTTTGTTTGCTTTGTCCCAGGGTTGCCCATCTGATAGGATTTTGACTTTTAGATGTTTTATTACATAAAGTGTATGAAACCCATTACCAAAACAGTCATACATTCTTTCATTGTGTTACTGGATGGAATTATAGTGAAAATAAATGATTCCCCTTGTTGGTTAGGGCCCCCTGGAGCCCCTTAAAGGACACCTGGAACCACTGCTTTATACAGTGTGCAGCCATGTTATGCGCATGAATACGGAAGTTCTATGGTTGACAAAACGTAGTTCCAAAGGAAATGGCAGTCTGACGGCAAAGTAAAGAATATTATAAATACAGCGTACAGTGGAACTGATATTGATTTTTTTCTGTGGCTAAAATACGCATTGCTTAGCTTCTGTGCTAGTATAACTCTCTACTGCAGGTAACACACTGACAAGATAATTACCTCATACAGCCCCACTTCAATATCAAACGAACTACCCTTTTAATCTCCAATATCACTGCTCATAAGATGTGTATTTTAGCACCACATCGTCACAGTCGTGGCATTAGCTTTGTTAAACTGCGTCTACGTCTTAATTGCATCCACGATTCCCTCACTTGCGAGGAGAGAAGAAGAGGAAATATCTTCTCAGGGAAATGAGACGTCCTTTGCCCCAAAGCGTCACATGAAGCGTTCATTTGTGATGACAGTACAGCTGATCACAGCTGGCTCAGCCGCCTGCAGGCTAGAACAACTGTAGAGACAGGGTCATTTCTACTAGCAGAATGTGTTTACATCATTTATTCCTTATCTGCATTTGTATTTATTGATATTCCGATTCTAAAGTCATTATACTTAATAACCCAGAAACATGGTGATCATGATGTCTTTTACATTTTTAGGCTAAATGTTTCAGGGGAAATTGAATTTAACTCATAGCCAACGCTCAGGAATTATCAGCCTCACATGACTGAATGGAAATGATGATAAATTATGTAAAAAGTGATTCTTGCGGACAGACAGACTCTGACTTTCTCTGACTTTAACTGGGTCCATAACAAGTTAATGGAGGGAAATAAAAGCTCTTCATGAAAAGAAAAATCTTTCAAATAAATCAAGAAAGTTCAGTGCTGCCCAAGTTTGAACTAGATGGTGAATCAGAAAAAATATAAAACTAGGGAGTGATACACTCAGTTTAATCTGTTAGCCGTCTTCACTCCAATATGAAACTCCAGTGATATGATGTATCAGATTGGTGCGATCAGCAGTGTCCAATCAATGACTGATATTCAATAGCGGGGCGTGTCAGCCAGTAAAAGACTTCAGTGGAGGCTGCTCTCGTGTGACCCCTCATCAATCCTCGCTCCTCAGCGCATAAATAAGAGCTTTGGAACGGCCTGCAAGATGGCGGACCAGAACGACTTCAGGTTCAAGAGAGGGTCGAGGTACGAGGAAATGTCAAAGAGAATTAAGATTCCCCTAAAATCCTCATGTTAGGGCCGTTATAAAGAAAACCAACACTGGCAAACCATTCGAGTCTTAAAGGGAAATTTTGATTTAGTAATCTTGGCGTGTTTTTCTAGTATTAGCCATACTTCAGATTATGATGCTGAACAACTGGCTCAAATATTGTTGGAATCTGAGGATGTGGCAAAATTTCTACAGCAAAGTCCAGCAGGGCAGGAAGGGAGTCCGTTTATCACACAGGTTGTAAACAAACCCCCATTTAGCCGTACTATCTTAAACACTGATTTAGAAATTAAACTCTAGGCGAGTGCAGCCAAATGTCAGTAATAATCACTTACTGTTTGCACACAACTACAATTACTACTGTGGATCTTTAAAATTTCATGGATGTTTTATGGGCCATAGATGTTTACGGTACACCAGACTGAAATATAATTTTAAGGTAGAATACTTTATGTTTGGGCCTGTTAGGAGCTGCAGAACAAACTGTTAACACATCATATTATTGCTTTATATGACAAACAGCATAGTAAACAGCTGCCTACTTCCACGTGTAAAGACATTTAAAGTTTATTTGTTTCTAGTCACCTGACAAATTTAACTCCTGAAGGACAAATCTGCCTCTTTAGCTGCAAATGTGCTCAATGCTCACCAGCTAGATGCTAACTTTGTTTATCTTCAACATACAGGTTTTTCGCTAAAAAGACCAATCTAATGCTTCTGAAAACAACGCTGGTGTGGCGAGACTGAACCAAAACAGTAACGGTGCGAGCTCTATAGTTCAGTGACATTTCTGTAAGGGTACTTCAATACAGACAACCCATTCATATTACACAGCAACTTGATTGTAAATATACAAGTATTGATTGGAGCATTTTTTTTTTTACTGCTTTTATCAGGACTGTAGCACAAACAGTGGATTCACTGTGATGATTGTGAATAAGAGGAAAAAAATATCGTATGATGAAGAAGACCAGGTTTGACTGGTGTGAAAAGCCTGATTATTTGAAACCCATTATGTAAATTATAAAGATTCTACAAACACATTTACCCACCAAAGTATGGGTGAACAAATAGGCGTACCGGGTAAATTAACCTGCTTTTATTTTCTATTCGACTCTTTTAAACAATTGTATTTAAATGTCTTTTTATATGTTTGCCTGTGTCGCTGTAATGTTTTATGTAAAGCACTTTGATTTGCCTTGTTGTTAAAACGCGCTATACAAATAAACGTGCCTTGCCTTGCCTTTAACGTTTGCCTCTTCTTTCCCACAAATGTAATTGTTTGCAGCCTGCTTCATGGTTCATGCCATGTTGGACTCCATGCTCACACTAACTGATTAAAACCAAGGTTACCTAAAACCAGAATTTATCTTTGAGCATGTATATAAACCAGTGAATGTAATCAAAAGGTATAAATCTAAGCATTCCACACACTAAATAATTTAGATGGAGATATATGAGTTCCTGCGCTCTCTAATGAGTTTTGGCAGTTAGAGGACTAACTGCACTCGTGTCACCCCGAGGCCTTCTTAATTTGACTGATAGACATCTGACAGGGTGAATTCTATACAATAAATTCACTGGAGTATTGTCCCTCCTGACACACAAGCACACACAGGAGCACATAATTAATTACTGCCTCACAGCTACTGTATGGGCGAAGAGAAAGCGCGCTGCCTGCTGTCACCTCAAATACCTTTAATTGACTTTCACAGCCGATTACCAATCATGCATGCATTATGTTCCTGAGCGGCCAGAGAATGAAGTACCTGTCATCTGAGCATTTGGAATTGTTTACCTTCGGTCGATGTTGCTCACCATGAATACTTCTATGCACGAGGGGACCATCATGTCCAGGAAGGTAGTTAGTGAAAAGGACATTTTTCATGTACAAAACTTGTCAGGCTAAATTTACAGCCTCAGCATAATGGAAAAGACTCTGATTCAGTGCAGGGTCATAAATTTAAAATGGCTCATGACCAAGACCGCTGGGCCGTTTACGAGAACCTCACGTGGATACCTGAGAATAAAACCGAGGCAGAGAGGGGGGAATAAAATAAACAGATATTTTGGAGCTCTGTGGCACTGTGAAGTGGTGGTGTGATGTGGTGGAGTCAGTTTGTGGAGGGCCCGGACGGATGCAGACACGCTGTCAAGCTGATATATAGGCTCTAATGTTGCAGAGCTTTCTGGTTCAATCTAATCAGCTGGAGTTAAATATCCAGCCTTCACACCAGTGCTCTCACAAAGCCATGCTGATTTGAGTGAGAAAAAGCAGCGCTGACAGAGAGCAGGCATTCAGATGTGAAGAAATCTTTGAGTGTTGTCATCAGTGGGTCCAAAATAAGGTTCCTTACCCAGGTTTTGGTCTCAATGCCCAAGTGCACCAGAATGGTGATTAATGCGAGGGTGGTGATGGGAGTTCCCCATGTAAACAGATCCACGTCAGAGTCAGCGTAGGCCTGGGGAGGAGAAGAAAAAGAAGAATGGAAGGAGGGCCCAAAAGAGCGGAAATGATAAGTAAGCAAAAGCAGCAAGGAATTTCTGAGTGAAGGCAAACTGATGGAAATTAAAACCAGACTCACAAAGTAAGGAATGAAGAAGCAGACCAGACTTTGGTAGAAGGCATCAATCATATTCATCCAGAACATGTATGGCTTATATTCCTGTGAGATGAAACCAGAGATTTACAGTCATGAACCTCATCAATTTCACTGAGCAGAGGTTGAGATTAAGGTGCAGTGTAATATAAATATAGTGTCATGAATCATAAAGTTGAAGCTGAGCTTTCAACATCACTAAAGATTAACAACATATCTGAGTCAGAGTAAGTCCGCTATGTTCTTTTTCTAATCGATTCAACATTGCCAGCAAAAACCCTGAACTCATTGATAAAGCTGCTAAGTGTGCATTTCTTTAGCTTTTCCCACAATCTAAACAAAATTCATGAATTCATAAAAGTAAGTAAGTCAGGCTATTTGTGAGTTTTACAATTTTTACGACAGAAACGAAAGAGTCAAGTCATTTCAAAGTCATTTCATTTAGCAGGAAAAATGTTTACGGTTTCCTTTATGTGAAGAGGCCAAAGAATGAAAGTCTCCAGCCGGGCCAGCAGCTCTGCGAGACTTTACATCGGCCAACATCAGCATGCTAGCATGCTCAAAAAAACTACGCTGACATGGTGATGTTTAGCAGGTAATGTTTACCGTGTTCACAGATCTGTTAACACTAAACGAAGAGGGACAAATACACAAGTAGACCGGACCTCGGAGTTCTGGCCGGTCACATAGAGCTGAGGTAGTTGTTGGAGAGTCTCTGCTGACACGTCTTTGTCCAAAGTGCCAGTGATGAGTTGCGGAAAGGCGGAGAACATCAGGTTGAAGAAGATAAGATACCACTGGTCAATCATGGCTGAACCTGAGAATCCACAGTAGAACTGATACCAGAAGATAAGCGCTACAAACATCTGTGGGAACAAAAGATAACAGGGGATTAATTCACACGGGGAGGCGGGAGAGAAAAACAGGAAAACGCCATTTTGGGGGAATTTACTTCTTCATTTGTCGACTGATCTAAATCCCATACTTGCCGACCGTAACATTTTTGTCTCCAAAGGTGCAGTGAGATGAGTGTATGAAGAGGTAAAAGCGGCTTACAGCATTCTTGTAGAAGAAATAGAGAATCATGTTGGCCAGTCGGGAGTAGCACCAGTGTCCGTGGACCAGCAGGAGCTTCTGGAGATACCGGAAACGTGGGAGAGCAAAGTCACTCGCCATCACCGCCTGCAAAACACCAGAAGGATCCAACATTCAATCCCCTCCATCCTGTGCTTTCTCTCTCCCTCTCACCATCAACACACACACACGCACACACACACACACACAAATTGTGCAATTATTAGAAAATAACTGTAGGAATTGGCCGGCGCTGCTGTACTCGCCTGCCTCCTTTTAATTAATCTTTAGTGGGTATCATCTTTCCAAAAGCAATAAGGCTTAAACGAGGCCTTCTTTTGGGATTCATCGGCACAGAGGCAGGAAAACTGTCAGTCTCATCCATCATCATCTAAAACAAACCCCTCCCTGTAGTCGCGCCGGGTTTATAACCTACATTTTAAACGGCGCCGCTAACCCTGTACGACACATCTCAACAGTCAACGTTATTTGTCAACAAGAAGAACTGCAGCAGACGCCTCGTCGTGCAGCAATCGAGGTTCTGCTGTGCTCTCGTAACGGCCCCGTAACGGCTACACGGGGGAGTGCGCTCCAGGTCGGAGGAAGGTGTGTTAATCATAATGCAGTGTGTGCTGGCCTGAGCGCAGAAATGTGCGCATCTCAGCACACTATGGAATCCCGAGGAGTGGCCGCTGTCTCATTAGGAGCAAATTTGATTAACGATGATTAATCTAGCGGCCCCAGTTAAGGACAGGATACTGAGACTTCAACAGATGTGCTGCACAGCAGAGCGCCTCCGAAGCCTCCCCTGGAAGTTAATTGGGAATCTCAATCATTGCTATGCAAAATCACCTTTCCGGAGCAGGGTGCTTGGGTGAAATGAGCAGGGGGGAGGGGTTTAATATTAGTTTTTTCAACCACACTTTTGCCAACAGCCTTGACTGTGGCATTGGCCGTGACCTTAGATCAAGGAGAGAAGCTGGTGTAGACTAAAGCACCTATAATGTGTGCTGCTTCACTGCAGGACACAGGACAGGCTTCCTGACTCAGCACCGCACAGGCAATCCTATTTAGAAGATGTGTATGGATGTGGACTAGAACACACACTTAAGAGTAATGAAAACCCATTAGTTATGCTAAAGAACGCTAGTGTCTTCCCTTCTTCCCCTTATCTTCTATCCCATAGCCCCTCTCGCTCCTCTGAACCTCCCAGGAGATCTCATTCTGCATTTTTTTTACGATCCGTTTCAAATCACCCTGCAGCCTCACACCCCCCACCCCCTTTCCCATACGGTCCCATCTAGATTTCTCCTTACCTGCATGCCCTCCTGTCCCGAGATACCCACACCGACATCCGCCACCTGGATCATGCTAACATCATTGGCCCCATCACCTAAGATTAATGTTGTGCAAGAGAGAGAAAGTAGTCTCTCAGAGTAGGAAACTGCCAAAATACATTAATACATACATTGACACAGCCTCAAAATACATTAATGAACTGTAATCAGGAGATCGGCACAGAATCATTTTGCCAGCAGCCTGGAAGCAGAAAGAACTTTATTGAGCGTGCTGTATTATGATGTACGTGGGAGGAACGTCAAGCTTTCACAGAGCTGTCAGTTTCTTCAGCCGTTATATTAGCTGTGTGTGTGTGTGTGTGTGTGTGTGTGTGTGTGTGCTGCTTCTCGTCAGATGCCCTTCACCAGCTCAACTGTCACTCTGGTTAGGCAGAGCCAGGCCTGGCTGACGAGCAGTGCTTTTGTTTTTGCCCTGTTTTAAGGGCTGCAGATTCTTCTTTTCACCACGACTGACGGGAGTGGGAGATGAAAGCGTTGGTGGGCAGAGAGGGTTTTTATTGCCACAATAGTAAACAGGACTGGAGTGGCAGCGTCGGCTAAATATGAAAGGTAGGTGGGCGCTCAAAGAGAGGTTACCAGTTTGTGTTAGCTGGCAAACACTGTTCCAGTAGGACAAAATCTATCCAAACAAGCTGGTACTGCAGCAGTGCAATTGTCAGTTAGGACTTATTTCTATAGAAATGCAGTTTCTTGCACACCTCACACTGATGTGTAGGACTATGGAGCCCCAAAGTGTTCAATATCAACTTAAAACCAACTTTCAGCAAGCTAGCTAGATCTCATAGGCTACAACAACCAAAGAGAAGTAAGTATATCTATTATATTCACATTTTTTGCATCTTTTTCTTGCCTACTGTAAACATTTCAATTGCAGTTGAAATGAAACAAATTACATATTGAAATGTTCTGTGAGGTAAAAGATAATATGACATACAGACCACAGAAGGTGAAGGGCTCCATTCTTATAAGCGGTGTAACAGCAGATGAGGTCTGAAAACGTTGTAACGTTACGCTCAGAGTAACCTTAAGCTTAACCATCATCTGCTGTCCCCACAGAGAAATAAAAAGAGTGCGAGAAGCTGCAGTGTTTCCTCCACATTACTGCCAACATAACAATGACAGAGAAGAGCTTGGCTGGCAAAAATGGGATCCTCCTGAGAGCAGCAGGAACAAATGAGGAAAAGGCCATTAGAAGTCACACGGACACCCTTGTGTCATCTCCATTATGCTACAGCTTCATTAAGCCGAAGTGTGTAATTACTGAGGGGCCCTAAAATAACACTGTTTTCACTCAGTGGTCATGGCAGGGGTGCAGGTGTGTGACGAGCGTGCACTTTGTTCCAAAATTTCAAATCAAGCCATACTGATAGGACAGCACAAGGAACATCCTGCTTCACTACATCTGTGTTCCAGTGACTAGCCGCATTGATACTGATATGATAATAGTGACATGACGTAAGAACACATGTCATATATAATATCTTCTTGAAGACTTTGAGGAATTCGTTTAAGTTTGTTTGTGTTCGGAGAATCACTGCTGCAAGGTTATATGACAGCGACGCAGTGTAGGAGCTCACTGATTTATGAATATTTTTAGTTTGCTCAAAATATTTGAGCTCTTCACACTAAAATTATCAGCTACTCCGGTATTTGTTTAGGACACACTGTCAGACTACAGAGTACATAAAGTACCTGGCGACAGGGAGGTTGTCCGTTTGACCTGCAGAAAGATCTGGGTGGGGAATGTGAAGAGCAGCGCTTGCAGCTCTGTCTGTTTTCATCAGATAACTTTTTCACAAACTGCCTCTCAATTTAAATTCCGACCCTGGTCCCAGTTACTCCTCACAAACAACGGAAATCTTCTGGGAGCCGGACACATCACCTTTTTCCCCAATTTATAAAAACACGTTTGTTGCAGTGACGGAGGTGAGGCTCAGCAAAAGGCTGAGCTATGGCATGAAAAAGCAAACTAGTTAGGATTCTGGGGAGACGGCATGATCATTAAAGCAGTCACAACTTTTTGAGGCTGCTGAGGAACGTTCAGGTGAAGGTGACGGGCTTCAGGTGAGGAAAGACACCTGTCAGCTCAGTTTCAAGAGGCTAAGCTGTAGGTAAGCTGGATTGAAATTACAGGAGAATTTCAAGTTGATATTTTTGCCTGTAAGCAGCTGTGTGCTGTGGCTCAGGCGTGTTTTGATCTGTCGGGAGGCTACTGGATCTTACAACCTGCCGATAGCCTAAAGGTTCAAGACTACAGCTTTCAGTTTAATGCTATGTTTTATCCTGAATCTAGAATCCTATTAGCCTCTAACCTGTTTGTCTTCAGAACAGGACTGGAAGTTTATTTACAGAACAACTTATTTGTTCACTAATTGGCAATGTTGACATATAGGGAACAATGCAGCACAAACACCCATCTCAGTTGCACACAGGTGATCTTGAGGTGGGCCATGAACGTTGGGCACTTTCTTTCCATTGGAAGTCTAAGCACATCAGGGTCAAGAGTTCAAGTAAAAAGGGGTGTTATATGAATACGAATGTGTGTCGTGTGGATCTTGAACCTTTACTCACCTATGGCAAGAGTCATGACCTTCAGCTTGTTCCGCACCAGTTTTACCACCATGCTCTTCTGCAGCGGCGTGGAGCGGCAGCAGAGAACTGAGCGGCAGCTCCGCGCCACCGCCAGGAACTTATCCTCCAAACTCTTATCCAGGGCATAGGCCAAGGTCCGCCCGTCAATCACCAGGCCCAGCCGATGCACCATGAAGGGAGCGGCGTGAGAGGACGAGGATGGAGATGAAGACGGATAGATCTCAAAGGGTGCTAAGTTATTGTGGAAGGCCTTGGCGGCGTGGTCTGTCGAGCTGCAGAGGAATTTGGCTTGGATGTAGTGTAAACTCTCCTCCAGCAACAACGCACACGCCTCCTGGTTCAGAGACAGGCACAGAGTGGGCTGGAATTCACGATCAGGTCACTAAGCTGTTTAATATAACATTGCCTGACCTGCTACACATCTGGCAAACAGATGCTTGAACAGCACAGATATAAACATTGTTGGTCCTCAAATGACCGTCCGATCTCATTTTTTGTTTTGAGTGAGTACAAGGACAGACATTTGGGGAAATACGCATTCACTGTCTTACCAAGAGCAAGCTCATTACCACTCTCATGGCTGTGCAGTAAATATGAAGCTACAGGTGGCAGCCTGTTAGCTTAGCCACAAAACCACAATGTGTTGCTATGACACTTTAACTTCAACACAGATTAAGCAAAAAAAAAAAAAAGAAAAAGTTAATTAGTAGCTAATTAGGCTAGCTCTTTTTCTGTGTTTCCACTCTTTATGCTAGGCTAAGCTAACTAGTTGCTAGCTGTAGCTTCACATTTACTGTATAGACACGAGAGTGGTATAGAGCTTCACATCTAACTCTCCACAAGAAAGAAAAAGAGCCTTTCCTTAAATGTTGATCTGTTCCTTTAAGAAAACTGTATGCAAATTACTCAATCAGGAGAAAACTGTGGCATAAAGATCAATCGTTTTATTTTGCATCTATCAACTATATTTTAGTAGCCAACCTAAGGGACAATATGGTTCTATATTTGTTTGTGGGGGTGATGGAGCAATGGATAAGACTATGCCTTTGGTGTGAGAGACCCATCCACCATTGTGTCCCTGAGCAAGACACTTAACCCTTAGTTCCTCCAGAGGCGTGCGAACTAAACATATATAGCAAGTGTAAGTCGCTTTGGATAAAAGCGTCAGCTAAATGAATAAATGTAATGTATATTTATTTTGGTCAAGACTAACAGTATACAGCTATGCTGGCTGCCTGTGGTGCTGTACAGTGGCGCTCTGAACTGAGCATTTCAACTTTTCAACGCGTTATATTTTTAGTCTTTTCAGTAAAGAAAGTCTGAGTTTCGCTTCTATGCTCACCTGAGAATCAGCATTTAGCGTCAGGATCTCCTCCTCAGGGTCCAGCAGCTTGCAGGCGTACGCAATATTGACCGCTGTCTCCTGTTTGTCGCCCGTCAGCACCCAAATCTGCAGGCCGGCCTTCCGCAGAGAATCTATGGTTTCAGGCACACCGTCCTGCAGTCGGTCTTCAATGCCCGTTGCTCCTGTGGGCGAAGGAGCACGACAGTGACACAACCTCCAACACCCGCACCAAGAGCAGCACAAAAGTAATATTGTGTACAAAGCATTAAAGGTATCATCTATAAGTGTTCTTTTTGGAAGACCTAAACAAAATAAACAAACTAATACCCAGAAGCTGGAGGTTTGTCTCCAGTCGCAGGGCCGACTCAAAGAGCAGCTCCTCTCTTCCCTGGATGGCCGTCTCAGCCTCCAGGTGATGCTGCAGCCAGCAGGCGTATTGCTCTTTACTCAGAATCTGACACAGGAACATGAACACAAACACACACAAACACACACACAATCGTCTGTTCAAGTATTGGTGGGGCTAATTTAACAGCAGAGCAGCTTCTCCTCCTTTGCCTACATGGCAGAGGAGGATCCACAGAAGTATGTGAGACATTGAGAAGGTGTTTTATCACATCACTTAGGTGACTGGCTTTGCACATGTAGGGATATAATGAGCCGGGCTTGTGACAGCATAAATTAACAGCCTGGGAAAGTGGCACAGATTGCAGCTGAGTCACAAAGAATGTCACTTTGGAAGGGCCGGTCCATGTGATCATCTGTGCTGGGCTACAAACACAACCTGCCAAAAATCCACTGAGACACATCTCCAACTTCTGAAGCAGTTTACGATGTGAGAGACAGAGAGAGAGAGAGAACTTATCCAGCACTTCTTAAGGAGATTTATGGATCCCCTGTCACCTTTTTAGCAATGCACAGCGTGCGAAGGCCATCTGCGGCATACAGGTTCAGGTAGTTTTGGGTCCGGTTGACAATCTTTTTCTGGCGTTTCCCTTTGGAGTTTCCTTAAAAATAAATAGGACAGCACACATAAATGAAGATTAAATATCCTCGTTTTAAGGAAATTTGCATAGGTTGTTTAGCATTTTGGTTCCAGATTGCCAAAGGCTTCTTCCAAGAGGCACATGAAAGCCATCTGTCTTCACACCTAAATTAACCATGTATGCTGCGCCTCAATGTATTCCCACCAATTAGTCATCTGGACTATACTGAGCAAAATGTGATAAGGAGATTTTATCTCATTTTAAAAACATAATTAAATCTATTTCAACTGACGGTTTGACTGATTGTAATATGAATATTACATGTGGTTTTAGATGTTTTGAAATATGATGTTTCGTAACAGTCTTGCTTCAGTCCCTGTGGCAGGGGGACAGTGCACAAACAGATTGGCTTTATCAGTCTCCTGACACAGACGGCACTCTGATCGCCAGGCTTGTAATCTCACTAATAACACAACAGCTTGGCAGTCACTGCCACACACGCACCACCACACAAAATTATTTTAGCTGAAAAGAACAAATGAACAGAAAACTGTCAGTAATCTGAGGAATTCGTACACAGAAATAAGGGATGATCTTTTTTTTATTTTTACCGTGAAAAAAAGATAAATACAAAATACGTTTTCATTCAAAACTAAGGCAGACTTATGGTTGTCTCATATAATAATGATAATAACAACAACAACAAAAAATAATAATAATCATATGGATGTTTCATCTTCCACATTAATGTTCTCTTTAGTTGAGGGAAAAAAAAAAAACGTTTTCCCAGGAACAGCTGGAGCGTTCACTTTTGACAAATAGCTGCTGACCAGACGTCCTTGCAGATGCAGGTGGAACTTGGCACAAGGTGTTTATTTTTTGTACAACTGAAAATGGGAAAATAGGATTTGTATTCTGTATGGCAAAAGGTTCCCAGAAAAGTTTTTGTTTTTAAATCCCTTTTTTTTTTATGTGTGGCTCCAGTTGTGCGCCCACAGGGGTCATGTGGTACATGTTGCAGCCAATGGTTTTCCCACGGTTCCAAAGATCAACAGGTGGCGGTAACGTGTCAAGAAACACACACGCTCCCTGGCTGCAGGATGCTCCACAATCCCTCTGCAGTGTGTCTGTGGGCCTTTTGGTTCTGGGCAGTAGCTTCAGTAAGTTTTTTAGAGCATTTTTGACAAAAACAACTATCTGCTGCAGCCCAAACAGATGGCAGAGTGGTGAGAGTGACCCAAAACAGCAAAGTTGCATGCTGAAAAACAAGCTGAAAGACGACAAACCACTTCTTACTGGTTTACTTTAAAAATTCTGTAGCAACGTGTCATAATCATGAAGAAATAAGGGATTACTAAGCAACTACTTAGTGTGATGTATCGCTTCACTCATTTATTTATTTAACCTTTATTTAAATTTACATAAAGACTCACTGAGATTAGTGATCTCTTTTTCAAGATAGTACAGGCCAAGACAGACATCGATAGCAAAGATATCAAAACATTCATCAGCATTCAAAACAACTACAGCCAGATGTTCCTGCCTCCAAGTCACTTTAAATGCATCCAAAGAGACCAGCTCCCGAAGAGTCAGGTGATTATGTAACGGATTAAAAGCCGAGGGAGCCACATACATACAACGCCTTTTTTCCTTCAGTTCAGTGTGGACTTTGGGGACAAAAATAGAAAAAAAAATCCTGGGAGCAAAGACAATAACTTTCCAATTGACAGATATTTATGAAGTGATCATTTACCTGATGATTCACTGATGCTGTATCTCCCTTAATTATCATATCTATACTATACAGTCCTCTACTTGGAGTTTTTCACTAGCTATTAACGATATTTAAATAATAATAAGATTGTCCTCACTCAATCCCAAATAACTACTCCCAATTTTGTGTACTGTAAGCGTTCAGAGGTAAATATATTTAAATGTACTGCTAGTGGAAGATTTTCTGTCAGTGAAAATGGCAAAACGGGATAACATTAAAATGTAAATTCTGTTTTAAGGTGGAATTCGCTATTAAAACAGGACCCTGCCGCAGGGGTGAGACTGGAGTCACGCCATGACTCACACTCCAACTTCTAAGCCCTAGGGTCTAGAGTCTACCGCCAGCTCCTGCATGTGCACTGTTACTAGAGTGACACTGAACAGCTCCCTCGCCGCCTGAATGGAGCCATTATGGATGTCTGTGTTATGAGGAGGCCCAACTCATACTGCACTCTAATTGGCTGGTTTGACCCAATGGTAAAACAAAGCAGTAAGTTGTCTGTGCGAAGACACGCCCTGTATGCCATTAAAGTTGCTGAACTGAGACACAGGTGGAGGAGGGGTAGGAGGTGGGTGGTGGGGGTGACAACTGTCCCGATGGAGTCTCTCTCCTCCAGTGAGCAGCCCCGCTCTGTGAATTTTAACTAAGTGTAAAACTTGTGAAAATGGTAGATTGTGCCAGCTCAGACATTACTCTATAGAGGACATTAAAAATGATGAACAATCAGCAGGGCCTTGAGCCTAAATGTAAAGGGACCAGCGATGTCCTCGTAATGGAAAATCCGTACAGTAAATCACATTGCAATTCAGTATTCCTAAAAAAAAATAAAAAATAAGACTGCATGTCAGCTGGAAAACATGCCAAAGCAGGATGAAAGTGCTTTCCACCATTGATGTGCTGCAGTTAACAAGTCTTCATTCAGCGTAGGAGGATAATTTAACAGGAAACCATTTCACCATGAAGCCGAGCTGCCTTGTAGAGATGAACTGGCTGCTTCTAATGAACAGGAGGGAGCCACTAACCAGGCATGTGAAATAAATGAATTACCCACACAACAGGACAGCATGCTTTTACTGAAAGGAAGTGGAAGATGAATTGCTGCGCAGGTGGATTCAGCCCATCAAAATATAAATATGTGGAATATATATGACCAGTTTATGTGGCTTTTACACCCAGTAATACCTCATGCTGCATATAAAGTGTGGAAAGAAAAGTCAAATTCAGATATCCTAATTTAGTATGGGTCAAACTCTCTAAAAATGATCCTGCACTTTCCACAATGCAACTCGATAGCATCTCATGTTACACCGCCGCATGTCTTCAAGAGTGAATCTGTTCAGTTCATCTGGTCCAATGAAAGAAAATTATACATTGTTCCCTTTTATCATAT